>JABFFE010000465.1:0-21572 GCA_013623625.1 Fusarium setosum | reverse complement strand
ACAAGGCGGACGATGCTGTCTCTGCGGATACCAGTGAGATCTCGACGGGAAATGAGGTTTCTGTATTGGTTCGGTCTCCCAGTACGGGGGATGAGCATGGGCATATGGGCCGCGTCGTCCCCCTGGCTAGCAATTAATTGTTCAAGACCGAGTGTAATTTCTCGAACCCACCACAAGACCGAAGACGACGACGACGACGACTGGCAGCAGCAGAAGACGGGATGGGCCACGGCACCACGCTGCCGTCGAGTGCCTCCTGCGCTATGATGTCCCGTCCAGCTGAGCAGGTGATGCGATATCGAACAAAGACGCCCACCCTCTTCTTCGAATTGGGATTCGATAAGATATCGTCAGATTGAGATGAGTGGTTGCAGCAGATGGCTGAAAAGGCGCTGCCGCTGGCTGCGACAACCGGTTAGCGGATGCAAGGGGGAAACAAGCATTGCAGCCAATCTCGATGCAGCTTCGTCCGTCCTTCCCTAGCGCCCACAGTATGCACTGTACTGACAGCACAATGCTGCGCCCCAGTCTGATCCCGGCACCCATCAACCGCTGGGGGGGGGGATTTTACCCCTGAAGCCAGCGTTGGTTCAGCATTGTGGTTCGCCAGCTCATCCCAGCCGGGCGACCCAAAGCTTAGCGGCTTGCCGAGCGAGGCGCTGGGGACGGGACCCCTAGTCGAGAAGCCACTGGAGCAAGGTCCGGGGCCCATCATTCACTGTCAGACTTCGGGATGAGCGATGCCGCTTTTAATCGAGCGTCGGGGTACGAATATTGTGCGAGTTTCCTGCCTTGGCAGCATCACCGTCTAACACGGTTGAGCCTCTGCCGTCTCTGATGCCCTGGCTCTGGCAAGAAACCTTAGCCAAGCTTCCAGGTCGGAAACCAGCTTCTCTCCAACAGCCTCTTCGATTATCCCATCGTGCCAGCTGACATCCACGTAGAGCTCCCTGCCCTTTACGCTGATGGTGCTGATCTGGAATGCAGGTGATGTGAGCTCATAGCTCAGGTGGAACATGGCCCTCTCAATCTTCCAGCCGGAACTCCCTTCAACCTCAGCTTGTCCGTCTATAACACCCAGATTGGTCACAGTCCAGGCGCCTACTCGGGGTTTCTTGAGCATGCTCTTGTGGTAATCCCGCCAGTCTTTGACAAACTTCATCAGTCCCAATTCGTCGTCTCTCATACGCTTGTTGAGCTTTTGCTGGATCTCTTGCCGAGTTCGTCCTGCGACAGACCAGACAATATTCTCCAATCGAGTCATGGTTTCAGTTTCCGAGGATGCATCTCTGGCTCTGTTGCGAATGTCTGCTAACAAGGCGGCATCGAAAGTGTGGTCGCATAATGTCATTTGATTGCTCATGGTTCTGTCAGGGATATACCAGGGATACTTCCTAGGCTTCACGGGCATAAAACGACGTATATCCAATGCAGTAATGGCATGCATTGTCTTGGCCTGCTCCTTATAGTGCTCTCTGCCTTTGCTCAACTGCACTGCTAGAGATGCCAAGGGCAATGCGTGCAAGAGACCTGTAACGGTGGTGCTGTGCTTTCGGCAGGCGCCAACAACCTTCTTCAGCGTTGCATCATCGATGGAAAAGGTCCTGAACTGGGTCTTGTAGGGCTGTACATAGATCGGGGCCCAAGTTGCCTCCGTGGGGTCGTTCGTCGCCAGGAACGGAGGCTTGAGTCCCTTCCAGAGCGTCGAGAAGATGAACCCGGGGGACATGGGAATCTTCGTGAGCTTCTCCGGCGGCAGAGGAAACTTGTCGGCAACGCTCTCAAGCTGAAGCACTGTACACTTGAGACATGGTAGTTCCTCGTTGACTTTGGGGTCATTGAGGTTGCGAAGTAGATCTTGGTGGAAGATCTTACCAGCCACACCGTCAAAGTTGGTGTGGTTCCAGCAGAAAATGACATCGAGAGCCTTGAGGCTTTGATCCGAGCGTAAAACAGATATCCTCCACCCGGGCTGGGATTCCACGTTGGGAAACGGGGTATCTAGCTGGCATTGAGTTGCCTCCCGCAGCCGAGCCTCATAGTCGTCAGAGGACTTGACCTCTACCCACTCAACGTGAACGCTCAAGTCAACGGTATCCAGCTCGATCCAGCATGGCGAAGCCGAGTCTTCATTCAAGGTTCCCACTTGTAACATGGGATGCTCAAGCACGGTGAGCGCCAGGGCTCGGTGGAAGACATTTTGGACAGCAGCGAATGAACTGAGATGTCGTGGCAGGCTGTAACGACATGATACGCTTGTACCACAGCTGTGACGCAGCAAATGAAGCGCCGCATGATACACCTCGCTGGTATGTAGTCAGCACAGGGCTTGCAGCAGGCGTTCGGGAGACTTTACAGGTGGCCCATTGGTCGAATGGTCCTGGCCGTCTGCCGCTCGCCATTCTGCGCTCCGTCATCATGTCGTGACGCCATTGAAATGCCCCTGTGGACAAGAATGCTGCATGAACCTTGGACCTCTGTGGGCGTTCTGACCTGCAAATCCATCTCCCTTTAACCGGTTCACCAGCGGGATTGCTCGACACCGCTCGCAGCTCGGGAGAGCGAATCATGCCACGGGCTTACGCTGTTCATGCAGATATCATGGAGCTGCAGCAGGTTGCGCACCTTTGGATCAACCAACTGCTGCTCTTTAACTGGCCCGAGTCCTCCGGGACGGATGTCATGTGTACCTATGTGCCGGCGTAGATGGTCGTTACGTATGCCCTCATGCTTGGCACCGTTTACCGTATCTGGGACAGCATGTATCATCAATCTCCCCGAATCCAACGTCAAATGTCAGGGCCCGGACATTGTAAGTCGAGCCTGTAGCAGCGTTGTCACTAAGCCTATTCCATCAAGATCCACCCTCAAAAGCTTGTGGCGTCCAACCTAATTTTAGGGGCGGAGTGCCCTGTTCCTCCCTCATGGATTCTCATTACGCGGCATCTAATAAGAGGCTCTTCCAAGCAGCTCGGGCTGCCTCACATCGTCGTTTCTACCCCTGGACAGACATTTATCAAGGGCCAAGGGTGGCCGGGATTTAATGAGGAGTGCCAATCACTCATAACTTTATTTTTTGCATGTGAATTGAGTGTTCCTGGGCAAGACACGCGACTCACATCATGGAACATTTGAGCCCATGATGAACGAATCATGGCAGCCATAAAAAAGCAAGACAAGACACCGTTGAACGGCTGAGAGCAGAGACGTTGGCGAAGGCGTCATTTGGTCTCACTTGGTAAGCCATCATGCAGGGCCTGTCAAGCACTTGCAGGCAAGGGAAGACCCAGACTATGTTCCAATTCCTTTCCAAATACAGGTTGCGGTGAGCTAGAACATGCTTCCCTGTCATGATGTCTCGACCTGCCTAGTCAGAACCAGTTGCTGATGGACCCCCGGCCTCGAATAGGGGCGATAAAGGATCAAGCTAGAACGTCGTCTGGACATGGATCGAGGATCGCTCCCAGATATTGAAACGGATTCAAGATCCAGCTTGATGAGAACTTCCTGAAATAGGCCACTGCAGATTCAACTGGTGATCATCTTGATTGCCATGTGAAGCCGGTCTTGATCGACGGCTTTCACTGCCTATAAAACTCATGCATCTAGGACACTGTGAGGGTCCTCGAGCAACCGGCGTCCTGATCTGCCTGGCCCCAATAACATCATGTTCGCTGCGGGGACAGCAACGGAGTAGCCGGTAATAGACGTATCCACAACGTGTGTCTATTACCAAGCGTGTAAAGCGTCAGCTGCGCAGGGTTCAAAATCACAGCAGCCTCGAATTGGTTGAGCCCGGTGTCTCAATATCCACATGGCCGAGTATGAGACCAACGTTCATGCCGTGTTGTCTCAATGTGCCATCTTGGGGGTCTCTTCTGCTGGCCTTCCCAACATTCGAGTCAAGATAGGCGTGTCAGACATGCAGTAGTCCATATGTCATCTAGAATCTACGCATATAATCGAAATGGGGTGTCTCCCATCTTCTAGTTCTCTTGACCCTCGCTCCTAAATGCGAGTTCGTACGTTTACTGAGGCCTGGAGATTGGCCGTGATGTCGACCGGGAACGGCCTCAGCATTCGTGATCGCCTCCAGTCCATCTAATCTCATATTGTTTAGGCGCTGCTGCACCGTGCGTTATTCAAGAACATGCAACGGCACAGATCTTGACGCCGATTTCAAAACCAAGCCAGTGTCCATGTTGCTGGCAGGTTAGGCCATCTTTCTTGCCAGGAAGCAAGAATATCGGGAACACGCTCGTCAAAGGTGGCTCTGCTTGTAGCAGACCCGTTGTCAAATGCAGCGGCTCCAACAGAGTCTCGCTCCTCTCGAGCTGCAGCATTGAGAGAATTGGCAAGGTCCAAGATACCTTGTCCGCCAATGGCAGCTTCCTCGTGGTTATCCTTGATCTCAACGTTGATGACATGAACGGGTCGGTTAAGCGGAGATCCTCGATTAAGGAGGTCGTCAATAACGGCGTCCCAACACCGTTCTTCGCAGGTGATTACCACATCGACCAGGCCACCTTCGGTGCCTTCACTACCACGATCCTTAGAGTGTTGCAGGCGAGGTACGCCGACTTGCCAGTCTTGCCAGCGCTCAGGTCCCCACTTGACGCCCCGGTTGCGGTGCAGCATGTTCAATATTCCGTTGTTTTTATACAGACGGGGATCCTTGGCCTCCAGCTCCTTGAACATGCTATCGTAAGACGTCTTGTTGAAATGATAGACATTGGGTTGAGTGATGGTTGGTCCTGGTAGGCGAACAAGAGAACCAGTGCCGAAAGAGATTACGGGGTAATCCGCCTGGGATAGCCGGAGATGGGCTTCCATGGATCTGTTTAGGTAAGAGGTAAGCATCATTGGTGCCGGAATTGCCAAAGGCGGCGAACCTGTTGTTGTTGCTGGCACAAACTGTGCAAAACTTGAGCTTATATCCATCAGCCTGACCAGCCGAGCCATTCTGACTCTGTGAAGCAGAGCTTCCGTTCGCAGCCTCCATCTCTTCGAGTTTCTAGCCGGGCGAGAATATGAGGTCGTGACAAGGCGCCAGAGCGCGTGGCATGCTTCGGCAAGAAATGCGGGGGGCTATACTCAATGGCGTCAGTTGGGTGTTCTGGCAATAAGGCAAGCTACAGCAGAGAGTGTGTACGATCCAGGTTCAGATAAAATTTGCGTATAAGGTGTCTTTTCAACAAAGGAGATTCAGACAGCTCCAATATTTTGGGTTCATCACGGAAAGGAGGGGCACGGATTGCAGGCGCACTTACTGTATTTTGGCTTAAAGGCAGACGTTCCGATATCAATCCATCATGTCATTGCCTTGTGTTGCGCAGTGCGTGGGCGTTTCTTTCAGGGAAGAGGTTGGTGATGGTTTGTTGTGAAGTTGGTGAAAAGCTAGGGCGAGGCTGGTCGGTGACGTCCCACAACTTTCGGCGAAAGCCCGGCAGAAAATTCGCTTACTCAGCTAAGCCGACCACAATTGAAGGCCTCGGAGCCGAGCCTCAGGACGTCCATCTCAGTCTTTGGGGATCAACGTCACACAAGACAACTTTTTGGATTGGACATCTATTGCTTTGTTTGAGAACTATTGGGCTACTTGAACTGCCGAACCCAACTCAAAGGTTAATCGTAAACGCACACGGACCGTCAAGAGCTTGGACATCTGCAACTATATGTCGGCATAGATTGACCACGAGATATCTTATGCAGCACACAGAAAATAGCAGCATGCTCGTCTTCTCGAAACTGCAGTTCCGAGTAAGTAAGATCGAATGTCGTGACATCGAATTGCCGTGTAATACGTAGTAAATTGATTCCAGGCAAGTCGAAGCAATTTACCATGATCCATGATGGATGGTCAGACGGACGCTCGCTGCTGGTTGCTGTGCCCATTCAGAGCCAGCCATTGCCCCCCACTGACGAACTTGGTTCAACGCAGGCTATTGGCTGTTAGGCGCCCGCATAACCTGAAACAAACGACGCATTGGGCAAGGCCAATCAGGGAGCTGGCGCAAATGAGCTAAAGATGCCAGAAATAGAAACCCATCAAAAGCAAGCAGTCTTGCATCACCCGTCGGATGGGCGTAAGGAAAGGAGGCGTTGGACGATGGGAGCAAGTTGATTAGAGTTACGGTAAACTCTATATGAAGGTTATTGAGCAATGATGAGCATTTGGACAACCTTGAGATGGTTGTAGCCAACTTGAGGAGTATACAACTTGTATACTTGGACGGGTCTTGAGCATCAAGGTTGATTCTTGCAAGCAACCACTCTCAGCTGAAAGTAATATCGCATCCATTCTCACCTGCGACAACCCTGCAAATCCAATTACGCTACACCGACCTGGCTTGAAGCGCAGAAATTGTCTCGTGCTCACGGGCAGCATTGTGGGCATGCATTCGGAAGCCATCGACGCCTCGGCTTCGGCCGCCGGGAGGAGAATCGGGACCGGCATCGTGCTCCCTCGCTGATCTGTGCGGCTCCCGAACACAGTCCCGTCGAGAGGATGATGAGAAGGAAGAGGACCAGTAGCACAAATAGAAAGTGACGGCGGTGATCGATCCCGCAAGGTATGCCACCCTGCTCGCCGCTTCGTCTCGCCTCACTGCCTACATACGTAAACCAACCCAATCCGTGATGCCCCTGCCACACAACCTCCCAGGCCTCGAGTTTCATCATCCTGCGCGCCATGATGATGGTAATTTCCAGGCAAGCCGGAAGACGTCGAGACGATTCCATTGCGACGGCAACGATGCGGTGGCCGGAGATTGCCTCCATCGAGGCCTTGGGCGGCCCTGGTCGTCTTCCTAGTCAAATTTACCAGGCAAAAGAGATGAGCAGGGCCGCCATCCCAGATTGAGGTTCCAGCAGGTCGGGTGGGTATCCAGGGCGATCCCCGTCCGGCATGGCGCACGATGGGCTCTTGGATGTTGTCGTACGTGTTGATGTGTATTCGTGTGTGTCTATGTGCGCGAGGACGACGTGCTTCCGACGAGAACACGAGGGAGAGTCAAGGATGCAACCGCCGGAGACGAGGCATCGGGGCCGCCGTTGGTTCTGCCCATGCACGAAAAATGCGCAAGTGAGCATCTCTGGCTCTTCACGGCAGAGCCCATGCTTAGACGAGTGTGAGTGCGGCTCCAGGCCGTTGTTGGTACATCGACGACCCCTCATCTTCACCTCCAACTTATCCATGAAACCCGGAGCGGACGCAACCTAACCCGACCGCGGTCGCCTTCCCGCATGCCACCAAAACTCTCCATGTAACTATTCTCCTCAGATCTCTGCACGTAGATCAGTTCTTTACTAGCATCAGGTTCAGAACAATTCCATCCGTGCTAGCGCCAATGAAGAAACGGGCTACAGCTGACAGACTCGAGAGCCCTCTTGCTCGTCCGTCGTTGGGTGTCATTGGGCTTCCTGGACCCGACTTACAGGCGCTGACTCGCTGGGTCTGCAGCCAGCAGCCAGTAGGATCAGTGCGCGAGGCGCTTGCTTCAGTGGTGTGGTGCGCTATAGCATCCAGTGCCGTGCCTCCACTGGCGACCTCCGCTCCACCACAACGGTACCACGGAGCGCTCTGGGGACTGGGCATGGTGCCAACGGGCAACCTTGGCGGGTACCGTCCCCCCAGGTCTCGCTCATGCTCCAGTATCGACTTGGGCTCCTCTTGATCGGCCCTCTCGTCCACCATCCTCACTCTCTCATCATAACTTCCTTGGGATCCAATCCTACCCCAGCCCAGGCCAGGCCCTTTGATACCTCGTCGCCCAAAGCGCAAGCGCAGGCTCAGGCATAGGCAATCGCCCTTGTGCCCTTGAGCCCTGGTCGCCCCGAGCGTCGCCGGCTCCCCATTGTTTTCTGTTTCTGCTTCTGTTTCTCTACGCTCCTTTGCAATCCCTCTCTCCCCACTTGCAACTCGCCTCTAG
This sequence comes from Fusarium setosum, assembly GCA_013623625.1. NCBI lineage: Eukaryota > Fungi > Ascomycota > Sordariomycetes > Hypocreales > Nectriaceae > Fusarium > Fusarium setosum. Next base: position 13,641 of record JABFFE010000465.1, on the reverse strand, counting down.
TGCATCGTTGCCTTGCAACTTGGTTCCTCTGTCGCCTGACGACTGGTCGTCTCGCATTTGCATTAGGGCCTGCCTTGGCTTATCCCACCTGGACTGGAGCCGTCGAACGTTGTTCTCCCCCCCCCAGAGGGACTTGGGTCTTAGCGCTGCGGCTGACTTGACGTCCGCCTGCTTGGACAGCTCCGCCCGGACGACGCCCAGCGCCGACAACTTCGAACTGCATTTCCAAGCATCACTTTCCCCGGCGCAAAGGTCGCCCTTGTCTACGAGTCTTGTCCGTCTCCATCGCGGCGCGGGCACCCGAGTCTGTCGACGACCGTTTCTCTGTCATCTTGCCGTGGCCCCGCGCGCGTGCCGCAACGCTCCCATCCTTTGGCGGTTGCGCGGCCGTGTGCGCCAGATCGCACGACTGTCGCTTGACTCGTCCTGTGAGGCATGTCGACGACGGCGGTTATGTCGACAACTTCTTCTCCAGCGACCTCTCCTCCAGCAGCCGCATCTTCTTCTCCGAACCCTAACCACCCCGCGCTGCCGCCTCTGATCACCTCCCCGCCGTCGCGCCGAAGCATCACGTCTCGTCCCATGTCGCACGCCTCGAAAAGCCGACTCTCCCAATACTCGACCGGCTCTCTGCCATCGAGGTCCCGTCCGACATCTCATCTCTTCTTCATGTATCCATCGACGCTCTCATATACCCAGGTGCGGGACTTTGCCTACCCCATCACGCACCCTCTGCACTATGGCCCACCACCAGAGCCCTCGGGTCCGCCTTCAGGCATGACAACCCCTGCGAGCGAGCATCGCAGGCTATCGGACCCTCCAGTTTCTTGGGAACAAAAGATGCCATGGGATTCATGGGGCGCGGAAGGATACAGCCGCGGACATGAGTTGGCCCCCATTCAATTCGGCGACGGCCCACCGTACAGCGAGGATGAGGACCTGCAAAGCCCCGTTGTCGCTACTCGCCACCGCAAGCACAAGTCGACTTCAGCAGCGACGGCATTGAGGGGAAGGACGGGCCGCGAGGTCGATTTGAACCCGACCAACTATGATCGGGAGCGGGGCTATTACGTGGGAACCGGCGGTGATGGCAGCGAGAGATACTATGTGAACAATGGCGGCGAGGCTAACGGCCCTGGTGGAGAGTATGTCACTTATCCGCCAGACCAGGCACGACACAGCCGGGCGTATCATTTTGCCCAGCAACCCAGGCCTGCCGACGGCGGTGAGTATTATCAACCCGGGTCAGAAGCTTCAAGCTCTCCATCGTCCCCAGGATACAATGATGAGGACCAGTCTCGCTATTCACGGGATTATCAGTTTACCATTACGTCGCCGGACGAGGAATTTCACGGCAAGGCGGTTGCCTTGTTCGACTTCGAGCGGGAGAACGAAAACGAGCTACCCCTGGTTGAGGGTCAGATTATCTGGGTTTCGTACCGGCACGGGCAGGGCTGGCTGGTAGCCGAGGACCCAAAAACGCAGGAGAGCGGCCTGGTGCCCGAGGAGTACGTGCGACTGCTTCGAGATATCGAGGGAGGAATGAACAGCCTGACTGGCCATTTGATGGAGGGATCTGGCTCCCCAAACGATGTGGGCACGCCGACTCAAGCGGAGCATAGCGGTCAATATGGCCACACTCCATCTTCCAGCAATGCGACTAACGGGTACCATCAGCCAATCGTGTCGATGTTCTCGACCTCGAGCAAAGACCTTGACCCGTATCCCACCCAACAGCTGGGACTCCACTCTGGACAAGCACCTCCTCAGGTTATTCACTACCACGGACAGCGAGGAGGCAGCCAAGCCAACACACCGACAATCGCTCAGCCTCAAGATGGTGGACTACTGAGGAGGGAAAGCCACGACTCTGGGAGAAAGAGGGACTCGAATGTGACGCCGGTGCAGGCCAAGCCGCCGACGGAGCTGGTAGAGCCAGGGGGTGGCGATGAAGCCATGGAAACGGAGAGGTGATGCGGTGATTCTATATAACGACTTGCATGCGATGCTTGAAGACGCTCACGACTCGATGTACTTCTAAGGAGCGGGCGGATATACCAATAATACGACAACGAACTCGAACGAGATGGACAAGGGCGGGTCTTGTGACCCGGCTCATCCAAGCTAAGTCCAATCCTGGCCGTCGGCGCCGATGGATGGAATATTTCTCGAAGACGCTAAAAGATTGGGGGAGGACAAATAGGGGGCATACATACGCGACCACCGGCGCATCTTTGATGGGTATAGAAAAGGGCGGCAGGAGACGCTGACCATTGGTGCCGGGATTCGCAGCAATGCTCGAGATAGAGGAGGCTACTGCACATGTGGAGGCTTCGAGGTGAGGGAGCAGCTTGACAAGCTTGAGGTTGAGGAGGAATGCGGTTTCAAGTTGACGGGGAGGAGTCCCAGAGGACGGCTCGCCGCGCTGGGTGTGAACTAGCCCATCGGTCATTGAATGTAATACCATGCGAATTGGGAAAAGATGATTGGTCTTGGCCGAGATATACTATAAGAGGACCTCGACAGGTCTCGTAGGTGGAAGTGACAGGCGAGGCTGGGGTCCAATGTCAGGCTGTAATAAGTCCTTGAGCGAAAGCAGTTAACCAACTGAATCGATTAATATGCATGTTCTCGAAGCAGTTCTACAGGTACTCACATCATAATGTTTGAGCCACACCCGTCGATCCAAGGTTAGGTTTGGTGGCTTACTGACATGCTTTTGACAAGCCACACAGAGCTCGACTTGGAAATCAACCGGCCTAGCTTCTCGGCAATTGTGTCAACCAAGAACGCCGGCTTACCAATCTATGCAAGAACCATCGATCCGTCTTCTTGAATCGGCGGAAACTACGTCAACATAAGGCACTTGGGAGTTGGGTTCTTATATCCGAACTTCCGACCCGGATGTCCTCGGGGCTCCATTTTGACGTGCTTCGGGACATCACGTGACTCATAACGTCATCCTCCTCCGGTCGCCGTTTCACTCTTCCCGATTACAGAATAACCCGAGCTTCCCACTCGTCAGCTCCCTTCTCTACACCCTCCCGGAAACAACCTTTCCCAAGTCTCTTTTTGGCCAATTATTTACTTCAATTGACCTCAATCGAGCATCAGGAAACCTCCAACATGTTTGCCAGATCTGCCTTCCGCGCTGCTCAGCCTCTCAAGAGGGTATGTTTTGTTCCATTATAGCTCTCACATCCCACTCGGTCCCCCCCTCCACCTCGACGATGTCGGACCCGAATGGCACCATCCATTCACCACCAACCTTTCCTCAACCTCGAGCCCACTCAATCGTATCGCTAATCTCATCTTAAGTCCGTCCGCCGCTATGCCACCGAGGCAGGCGGTGCGGGTGGCTCCAACACCCTGTTGTACGCTGTCGGCGCCGCTGGTCTGGGCGGAGCGGCTTACTGGTATTACAGCGGAGCCTCCACGCCCGCGCCCGTCGCGGATGTGAAGCAGGCGGTCGGCGCTGAGCCCAAGAAGGCCTTCACCGGCGGCGACCAGGGCTTCCTGTCCCTCAAGGTCTCCGAGGTCGAGATTGTCAACCACAACACCAAGCGCGTGCGCTTCGAGCTGCCCGAGTCCGACCAGATTTCTGGTCTGCACGTCGCCAGCGCCGTCCTCACCAAGTATAAGGGCCCCGAGGACGAGAAGCCCACTCTCCGACCTTATACTCCCACCAGCGATGAGGGTGTGTAACCTTCCAAGTTGTTTTTTTGAGGAATGTCAGCTAACAATGGTGTAGGTGAGAAAGGTTACATCGATCTCGTCGTAAAGAAGTACCCCAACGGCCCCATGAGCACCCACATCCACAACCTCACTCCCGGCCAGCGCCTCGACATCAAGGGTCCTCTGCCCAAGTACCCCTGGGAGGAGAACAAGCACGAGCACATCGCTCTGATCGCCGGTGGCACCGGCATCACCCCCATGTACCAGCTCGCCCGCGCCATCTTCAACAACCCCAACGACAAGACCAAGGTCACGCTTGTCTTTGGCAACGTCACCGAGGAGGACATCCTCCTCAAGAAGCAGTTCGACGAGCTCGAGAACACGTACCCCCAGCGCTTCCGCGCCTTCTACGTCCTTGACAACCCCCCCAAGGAGTGGGCTGGTAACAGCGGCTACATCTCCAAGGAGCTCCTCAAGACTGTCCTCCCTGAGCCCAAGGACCAGAACATCAAGGTCTTTGTCTGCGGTCCCCCCGGTCTGATGAAGGCCATCTCTGGCAACAAGGTCAGCCCCAAGGACCAGGGTGAGCTGACCGGTACCCTCAAGGAGCTCGGCTACTCTCAGGAGCAGGTGTACAAGTTCTAAGCGGGCGGTAATTTATGATGTTAGAGAAGATATAAGACTCGTGTAAGATTTGCTCATAGAAGCGACATAGACGAGGCGGATGTACCGTCCAGAATTGATACCAGGTCAATTACACGTGTCTTGTCTTTCTGGATGTTTCAAATCCAGAACATAAATATTATCACGAAAGACTTCTACGATTCTTCATTTTTTGTTCAGTGACGGACGTTAAACGGGACCCACCCGCGAAGGTCAAAAATCACGAGAATAGCTCACGTCATAGCTATGAGTTTAAGTCCATATATAACATTAGGATGAGTTCATATAAAGACTATCACAAGAGCATCCAAAGCCTTGTCTATTATATAGTCTAATTTCTTTATAAATCATGATAAGTTTAGACTTCCTACAACTTCAGCTCATCGCCGAGTCTCGTTTCCCCCCCCCCCCTGGTCACAGGTTGCCACCCTATACCCAAGACCCATGCCGTTTTTAGGTCAACTCGAAAATCAATTGGTCCATAGAAAGGTCTTATATTGCTAGGCCGTCATTGTACCTGTATATATCGTACATATTTTACTGAGATGGGCTTGTTGCCAAAGATATCCAAGATGTGTCTTTTTCCAATTCGAATACCAAAGCCAGGCCCTCTTCATCTTAATCCGACAGACTCTCAATGGCATCACTGATGCATCGGCCAATGATGCTGGACCATTTCAACCCATTGATATAGTCCTTGGCGTCAATACTCTCATCCCAGCCAGGGAAGACAGCTGCAGTTCGTTAGTAAGAAGCACACATAGCATATTAGTCAGGTCACTCACCTCCAGCGTAGCCAGTCCACAGGCCAGGTGCAAACACCACATGCTTGAACCAGTCCCGTCCATCCAGACCGCCTTGGTAGAGGAAACTCCTCTCAAGCAACTTGTATCTCTTGTTGACCTTGATGATGGTGTATCCAAGGCGGATCCTCTTGATAATGTTCCACCATGGGATGCCCTCCTCGAGCTGACGAGTAGCTCCGGCTGCTTCCTCATCAAGTTCAGCAGCCTTGAGGTGGAGGAGCGAGAGGGAGCTACGGATCTCATGCAGGCTGTTCTTGAACTCCTCTTCGCTGCCAACGGCAGTTTCAGAAGTGACGCTGCCTCGGATAGCAAAGAGCTGGTCGTCGCTGAGGACCTCGGGGACAGGCTCAAACTTGGCCTCGACCTTATCGAGGTAACCGTCCAAAGCCTCGGCATACTCGGTCGCGCTGAATGGGATAATTACACTGCCGGCCAGCTTTGCGATGGTCAGACCCAAAATCTGGGCCATGGTCTTGTGGTACTTGAAGCCGGGGTCGCCGTACTCGCTCATCCAGTAGAAGCTGTCGTAGTTGCTGTGGTAGTGATACACGGCACTGTGAGCGTTGTACTTGAAGCCAAAGTCGATGCAGGGGATACCCGCGTGGTCCTGGAACGCCGTAAAGTCACTGCCGCTACCCATGGTTGCGATTCTACCGCTCCAAAGGTCGCCAACAGTTTGACCTGGGACAGTCTGGTTCGGCGACGGAACAGCGTTTGTAACATCACGAATAATCTGGTTAAGAAGAGGGGCTGCAGAAGCGCCAAATTCGGGGCCATCAACGCCGACGTCAACATTGACGTAGGCCACGCTGGCTTCCGAGAGCCATGGGATATACTCCTCGACCCATTCGGTGCTGCCAATCAACGAATACTCCTCGCCGTCCCAGCTTGCAAAGACGATGGTTCGAAGAGGTGTCCATCCGGCCTCGATAGCCTTGCCAACTCCACGGATGACTTCGTTGATGACGGCAGAGCCGCTGTTGGGATCGCCTGCTCCACCTGCAATCCAGGCATCTCGGTGGTTTCCGACGACAATGACCTCGTTGGGGATGCTGCCGTTGACAACGCCGATGACGTTCCAGAGGGGAGTTGTGACATATTTCTGCTCGTTGTACAGGTTAACGACGACATTGTCGGGAGAGGGACCAATGTTGTATTCAACGCCCTTGTACCGCAAGCCGAGGTTCTTGTTCCAGTACTTGTTGAAATCAGCCGACTTTGGACCGTGACCGTTGAGAGCCTTAAGAATAGGCAATGCGTCACGATATGAGATTGGAATGGAGGGGATGGAGGCAGTAGCATCGTCAACAGGAGCCCGGGGAACACCAGGCTTGGAAGGGTATCCAGGGGTAGATCTGAAAAAGTCAGCAGAGATTATCAGATATGAGAGTTGGGCAAGCAAGCGTACGGGTCACCAGGGCGAATGCTCAGAAACTCTGCACTCCCACGCTGAACGCTGCTAGGGTTCCGCGCAGGTCCTTCGGGGTATGGCTTGTATCCATTCTCTTCGGTCCTCTCGCCATCATCACCGGGGTCGCTGTAGATGAGAGTACCAATCATGCCCAATTCCTGGGCACGCTTGACCTTCAAGCCACGGAAGATTCCTCCGTACTTAGCGATCGCTATCTTACCCTTGAGGTCAATACCGGCTTCGACAAGGTCCTCAAAGTCCTTGTAAGTGCCGTAGTTGACATAGACAAAGGGTGCGGTGACATTGCCACTCGCGGAATAGCCGTGGAAGATGGGGATGCGGTTCTCGAGAGAGGTTGTGGGGTCCTCTTCGATGATGTCTTCCTCGAGAGCGGCCTTGAAGGTGGTGTTCCAGTCCTTGCCGTCCTTGGACTTCTCCAAGATAGAAACACTAGCATCAACAGGGTAGTTGAGATAGACATCATAAGACACGATTTCCGACTTGAGACCCCACTCCTCCCAACGGTCTCTGGTCCACTCAGCCTAGGAGAGGTGAGCTTGAACTTGTCCGTTTGATTAGATAGAGATGAAGATTTACCTGTGAGTAATTGGCACCAGCCAAGTGAGGCCCCGAGGTGTAGTATCGGCTCCATTCCTCGGCCTTTTCCGGGTCAGGCGTGTCAAAGAGGATACGCTGCAACTCGTCGGGGCTCAGGCGACTCTTGCCAGGAAGCCAGGAACCCGGTTGGCCATGGCGGCTATGACGAGGCCAGATGAAGAATGCGTGAAAGAGAAAGGTACCAAAGCCACAGATGAGGAGGACGGAGCAGACGATGGTGAAGAAGCGACGGCACGTCTGGTGCGGGTACCTCCTCCGGGGAGGGCCGACTCTGACGGTCTGGATGAGAGGGGTCCTCTCGTCGGTCATTTTCTCCTTGAGGGGAGAAGAGCTGGAACGGGGTTGAGATTTAGTAAATGCTGAGTCTCGGGGTACCAAATGTTGTTTAAACTTGAGGTGACAGCCGGGATGCAGTCTGGATGGGCACTCACAGCCGGCTCATGGTGAAGACGTCCTCGCGGAAGGCGGCTCCAGCAATTGTTCAAAGAGAGTTCCTCATCCAGCGGCAGGTTCGTGTGTTGCGATGGTGATGGTGAAGTTGGTCGAGTTGAGAAGAGTCCATCCAGGTTGTTTTCAAAAGAGTCGAGATAAGGCAGCTCCCCAGCTAAGGCGTGATGTGATGGATGATGACGTTTTGGCGGGAGGGAGCTATTGGCCAATCAGCTGGTTCTCCTCCCGAAAAGTGGCACCGCCGCCACCAGCACTCGCATGTTGAACTTGTACCTGTATCATCATCAGTCATACTCGGTATTTACAACTGCGTACAGTGACAGTTCTTTACAATTGAAAGAGATTTCATATCAATGGGAGTAACTAAGAATGCCACGGATACAAACTCACTGAATAAATAGTTACCCATAGTGTAGATGAATGCCCAGCTCTCCAATCGGCCCCCGGCCGACGCTTTTCCCCGGGACGGAAAACAAGTGGAGGTTGCGAAGCGGAGAGGCGTTCGGGGGCTTTGACATGACTAAAGCACAGGCCCTGTTTCGGCCCAGTCCATGTTAAAACCCGAAGATGGAGGTCCGTTTTCGGGGGGGGAGGGACATGGCCCAGGATGATCAAGATTACACCGACAATCGCCACTCACAACCTTGACTCTTGAACCGGGGGGCGGCGTTGCGAGGTCAACTGACAGCTTCCAGCGTTACTCTTTGAGGATCGATTTTGCACTTTTGTGCGTCATTCACTTCCCCAATGTCTCACAGGAGATATCGAGTGTTATCTCCCCTCGGGGGGAAAGAAAAGGAATCTCTCGTCTCGAAGAGGGAAAAACCCAAGATCTGACATGACATTCCGGGAGGCGTTCACAAGGCGCCGTTGCGGGCCTCGATGCAAGTTGCCTGCGCTTGTGACCATCCTTCCCGGCTCTGCACACCCACAGAGTCACAGCGATTCGCCAATGACGTGCCATCGTATGCAAGCAGCCCCTGTTCACAGAACGAGCAAGTGTGCAAGTCGGGGGATTTGGAGGTTGGATCGAGGTGGATCTTGATGGGGAAAATGCACAACTTTTCTCCTCCTGCACGGCACGGGGCGCCGGCGATGGTCCTATGAGCCAACTCGCTTCTGGCAAACTCGGCTTATTAAGGTAGTCGTTAAGTTAACTTGGATCTCACGCACCTTTCTTGGGGCTTGGCTTCAACTCTGTCTGCCCTCCGTTTCAACCTCCCCTCGTTTTCTTTTTCCGGTCGAGGAGTCATTGAGTCCATGTCATAGGACTATAAGGCGAAATCACAACTTCTTTTTTCTTCTCTTCAACTGCTTGCTTGCTTGCTTGCTTCTTCTAGAACTTGTAACAAGAAGATCGATCTACCTTCTCTCCAAGATCGTCAAATTCTTACCGCGTTCTTCTCCACCCGCGGACCACCCCCCCAATCGTTTTGCACCATCCAGCCATGACCATGACGACCAAAGAGCCAAACCGCAAGCCCAAGCTGCCCACTCAGCAGCTGGCGATCCTGGGTAAGCATTCAAATCTGCTTTTCTTTTTTTAATGTCGATAAGATCAACATCCTTGAGTATATACATATATACATTAGCCCAAGTGGTGCTTTGTGGCCAGTGCTCGTCTTGACAAATTACATGGTTGTTTGTGCATCATCGATCGAACCCCGGCCTTGAAATCTGAATCTACCCGGACCTGCGATCCTTCCAGATCTGTGGTCATATTCATGGTGCGAATATGTGTGGTTTCGTGCAAATTGTTGTGAAATGGACGGGTTCTCATCAAGCGCAGAGGCACTTTTCAACATGATGCATCTCTCGGCAAACCAAGCATCATGATGGTCTAGTTCAAGGTACTCCCTAAAAGAACCACTCGCTCTCTATGCTAACATTTTAATCCCCAGCTGTTGCTAGAATCGCAGAGCCCATGGCATACACCTCCGTCTTCCCCTACCTACCTTCAATGGTCAAGAGCTTCGGCATCAAGACCAACAAGGTGGCCCGGTGGGCTGGCATCACCTCGGGCGTCTTCTCCATTGCCCAGAGCATGACCGCGGTGGCCTGGGGCAAGGCGTCTGATACGTACGGCCGTAAGCCGACCATCATCGTAGGTCTGCTGAGCACCATGGTTTGCTTTGTGGTATGGGGCATGTCCACCAGCTTGCCCATGGCCATTACCGTGCGAGCTATCCAGGGCGGAGGAAACGGGAACGGTATGTGAATTTCCAACATGTTTGGCACTTTTTAAACTAACATACTTCCAGTTGGCATCATCAGAACCATGGTTGCCGAGATGGTGCCAGAGAGGGAACTCCAGCCCAGAGCCTTCTCCATCATGCCTCTCGTCTGGAGTCTCGGCTCTGTCATCGGTCCCAGCTTTGGAGGCTTCTTTGCCGAGCCGGCCAAGCAGTTCCCCAGCGTCTTTGGCGACATTGAGTTCTTCAAGCGGTTCCCTTTTGCCCTGCCCAACCTGGTCCTGACCATCTTCTTCCTCATGTCTGCCACCTGCGCAACTCTGTTTCTCCATGTAAGTGAAGACTGCATCTGAAAAAAAGGTCACCTGAGTTTCTAATCTAGCTTTAGGAAACGTTGCCAAGTAAGAGAGGCCACAAAGATTGGGGTCTTTTGGTTGGCGAGCGCATCGCTCGACCTTTCAAGCGCAGAGCTGCTACCCCTTCCACCCGCCGACCGTCCTTTGTAGACGGCGAGGCCACCGCGCCTCTTCTTCCCAACAAGGTGGTGCCAAAGAAGCACGACCATGAGAGCTCTGAGCATCACCACCACCACAACGAACACGTCTTTACCCGTCAGACTGTCATCAACCTCCTCGCCTACTCCTTCTTGGCGTTCCACTCTGTCGCCTATGATCAGACCCTCAGTGTCTTCCTGAACCACCCTGTTGAGGAGCGTACGCCCGAGAACTTCAAGCCGCCCTTTTACTTTTCCGGAGGTTTCGGCTTGCAGGCTGGCCAGATAGGCACCATCTTTACGCTGTATGGCATCGTCTGTGGTGTGATTCAGTTCCTGCTTTACCCGCCCATCGTGACCCATTTCGGAGTCTTGCGATGCTTTAAGTTCTGCTGTAAGTCTTCAATTCTATAATCAGCGGCGTCATCAATTACTGATCCCCCCCATAGGTATCCTCATGCCCTTTTGCTACTTCCTCACACCCTACTGCGTGCTCTTCCCTACCGCCGAGTCTCGCATGGCTGCTCTCTTGGTTGTCTTGCTCATCAAGGCCGCCGCCATCATCGTCGCGTTCCCCTCAACCACAATCCTCCTCACCAACTCATGCACCTCCCTCCGAGTACTCGGCACCCTCAACGGCTACGCCACTACTTTCAGTGGTATCGGACGAGCCCTCGGCCCCGCCTCGTCAGGCGCATTGTTCACTTGGGGCGCTGACAACGGCTACGTCGTTTCATCGTGGTTCTTCCTGATGTTCATGGCCATCCTCGGAGCCGTCCCCGCCTATCTCATAGTCGAGGGCGAGGGCCCTACTGCTTCGCCGGACAGCAGCGATACCGAGGACGGCGAGTCTACGGCTTCCAGCACGCTGCTGCTCGCCGACGACTCTGTGATCGCTTCGGATTCGGAAGATGAGGACTATCGGCCCTCGAGCAAGAGCAAGTCGCAGCAGGAGGGTTACGGTACCATGAATGGTGGAAACTGAGGTTGCTCTGCGTAGATAGATGAGCGTGGTATAGAGAGCATTATGTCTGGTGAGCTTCCAGCACGTGGAGGATGCGACTATGGACTGCATGGCATCATGACTGGCATTGTATGCATTGGTGGCGTTGAAGCATGAAGAAGAGCATCAAGTGTTGGGTTTAATCTAATGGTAGATCCAGTTGGACAATAAAAGTGTGTTTTGATTTTGCATCGGTATATATCAAGATCATGATTGAGCTTTAACACAGACAAGTATGCAATCTCGTAAAATGGTAAATTCAATCTTCGCTACCATGAGTGAGGAGTACATAGAAAAAAAGAAAAAGGTAAAGCCTAGGTATAATTTGATATCTTCCACAAAAACATAAGAAAAAAAGAGTCGACGAGGTTAGTGCCACCGTTTGAATGGTTAAAATGATTCCCGCTTTCCGTCCCAAAACATACCCAAATAAACCCTCCCAAGTGATTCGTTTCCCAATTTTGCTTTCTTTTCAACGCCACTCGCAATGCCCACCAATAAATATTTGATATTCCCAATATTCCCAAGATCGCTAAAGGGGGAATCATATGAGTACAGAGGCCAGACGCCTCGCTAAAGAAGTCGTAAGATAGATAGATAACCACCCGTGTTTGACGCCAAAGTCGAGTCGTCTCGGGTGGTTTCGTTATTGTAGATCCACGATGCTCTTGATCGTGGCTGATAATTCTAGGCCGCGGTCATCATCAAGTCACCACGCCTAGTCAAAAACGTATAGTGTGTAGACGGCCCTCAGGGGGGAAAGAACCCGCCAAACGCTCAATAAACGTATGGCGGGACCCCCCTTCGCGCATCGCGGGCTCGGCGGCCTTCCCGGTCATAACACTCCCGCTCGTCATGATCCGGGTGCGGTCGCGGACGGGGCTCGTTCACAATAATCGGATAGTAATCGTCCCTCCACCTCTCGCTGCGCCACGGGACCCGACTCTGGTCATCCGCGCTCCGACTGCGCGCTTGAGGCTGCTCGTGAGAGCAGGAAGGGTACTCTCGGAAATGCTCTAGGTCGGCGTCCATCTCGCTCAGGTGCAGATGGTCTCGTCCAACCCAGTCGTCAATCGTGTCCGCAATCTGGCGGAATCCTTCGGTGTGGCCGCCGTGGTGGCGGGCTTTTAGGCCGCAAGTGACAAAGAGGTAGCTGTGGATCATCTCATGTAGAAAAGTCGAGATGAGTAGTCGACGGTTATACCTGGTGTCTTTAAGAATCGGCGATGACAGGACGATGAGGGTCTCATAGCCCTTGTCGTCAGATTCATCATGCCCTTTACGGGGTCCTTTACTGGGAGACCGTCGTCGCACTGCCGTCGTGCCGACAATATGAGCCTGATACTGCTCACTCGTAGGAGCGCTCCAATCCCACGCAACACGACCGGCAAGACGGTTAGCAAAGAAGAGCTCGTTGGCAGCAGAAAAGATGCTGCGCAGGGCGGTGTCGTCCAGGGGGAAATCAGCCCGAGACTTGGGGTTGATGAGTGTCCTGAGAATGCGGCCGTGTCGCGAATCGGAGCGACGGTTCCCTGCGACGTGCTCCCGGACGAGGCGCGCAGCGGCTAGGTCACTCATCAGATCCGGATCGTGATCATCTGCATCCGGGGAGAGGCTGGCGAGGGTGCTCTGAGTAGTGTCAGAGGAGATGGAGAGGCCCGACTCGGTGCGCTCCATGGCGCACGCTTCGGGGACGGGAGCCGGTCCGGAAGGACCGAACGCGGCAGGCGCCGGCCGGGGCTCGGGGGTCGAGCCGTAACTCAGCCCGGCGTCGAAAGAGTGCATATCGTGGCCCTCTAGAGGAGGTAAACACTCGCGGATAATGAGAAAGGCGGGAGCGAGAGGGTCGGGAGGGGGACTTGTTTCAAAGTCGTCGTGGTGGGGGAAATCGTCCTCTACTGAGGAGCTATAAGAGCGACCGTACGGATAGGCGTTGGTGTGAGGCACGCCGTGATGAGCTACTGGATACCCATGTCCGTAATGGAAGGGAAGGCCAGGCGATAATGCATGGCCACTCGGTCCAGGTACCGGTGGCGGGCTGTCGTACGGCTCATACTGAAAGGCCTCGAAATTGTCGTGGACAACTTCCTCAAACCTGGTTCTCTTGGGGTCGAAAGTGAAGCCATCGCCGCCGTCCGAGTGGCTCACCCTCCGTTTGCCGCCGACAATGTACGGCCCCCGGCCGGTGGCACCAACAAGCGAGCGACCCCCGTCAACCACCCAAGAGGCCATGGGACATGCTCATCGACTCGAGCCGGGGGTGACTGATAGGTGCAAGGGGGGTCTCGGAAGAAAAGGAAGAGGAGGAAAGAAAAGAGTCACATAGGGGG
>JABFFE010000464.1:0-38995 GCA_013623625.1 Fusarium setosum | reverse complement strand
GATCCATGTTGTTGTTTTGCTTTGTTTCGCAGGAATTTGCCGCGGGATCATTGTTGGCTGACCGTTGCATCGTGCAGAGAAAAACGTTGCCGAGTGCATCTCCGACGATGCTCTCGTACACCTCAAGTCGTACAAGTACTCAAGCGTCGACCTGTCCCCGGTCTCGAAATACATCCTCGGCCCCTTTGTATGTCTCCTCGATATCTAGCAAAGCTTCGTTTCTCCTTGCAGCGACCTTCTACAGCTTCTCTCGAGGTGATAGCTCCCAGAGCTGGCGCGCAGAGGAGCAATTTAGCTCTGTATCATGAGCTCATGACAGCTAACCCTTGTCTTTGTCGCCATACAGTGGAACGCCTCCGTCAACCTCCTGCCACTATGGATCGCCCCAAACATGGTGACCCTTTTGGGTTTCTGCTTCATTCTGGCAAATGTCGCGCTGTGCGAGATATTCATGCCAGACTTGGTTGGACCGGTACGTTGACGTCTGCAGAGCTTCGGTAGCTGGATGCTGATTAGGGACAATGGTGCAGGGACCCTCATGGATCTACTTTAGCTTCGCCCTTGGCCTTTTCATGTACCAGACCATGGACAACCTCGACGGCAAGCAGGCTCGACGAACAGGAACCTCGAGCGGTCTCGGCGAGCTTTTCGACCACGGAATCGACTCCCTTAACTGCACCCTCGCAAGTGTGCTCGAGACGGCCGCCATGGGTCTGGGCACTTCTCCGGCTGGTGTCTTCACCGCTCTGTGTCCCTGCCTGCCCATGTTCTTCTCTACCTGGGAGACGTACCACACGCACACCCTCTACCTTGGCGTTATCAACGGTCCTACTGAGGGTATTCTGATTGCCTGCGGCATCATGATCATCTCTGGCATCTGGGGCCCCGGTATCTGGACACAACCCCTAGCCAATGGCTTGAACGACCGACTTCCCGGACTCGCTGATCTTCTGGGTGAGACTACCTTCCGAGACATCTGGATTGGTATTATTGTCAGCTCCCTTGTATTTACGCAGATCCCCTTCTGTGTCGTCAATGTTGTCAAGGCCCGCCGAGCGAATGGCCTCCCTGTCCTCTCGGTGTTCTTCGAGTGGATTCCCATGGCTGTTTACACCATCTCCATTGCTCTATGGGTCTTTTCCCCGTACAGCACCCTTATGAGGGACAACCATCTCATCCTCTTTTGCTTCACCATGTCATTTGTGTTTGGCCGCCTGACGACAAAGATGATCCTTGCCCACTTGACACGCCAACCCTTCCCCTACTGGACCGTGATGCTGTACCCTCTTATTGGTGGTGCTATCCTCGGAAACCTGCCCCGACTTGGATTGTCTCAGATTAGTGCGGAGCTGGAACTCTACTACCTGTGGGCTTACCTCCTCTTCTCCATGGTTGTTTACTTCCGCTGGGCGTGGCTCGTGGTGACGAGCATCTGCAACTACCTTGGCATCAACGCCCTTACCATTCCCAAGGAGAAGCAGATTGCCAACAAGCTGGCCCATGATGCCCGCAAGCTGCACTAAGTATGGTTTCCGAATCAGTCGGCCTACAAGGACGTGCAGCAGGTGATAGGGACTATGAGATGGAAGCGGCGCATATACAGGCACATATTCAACATCAACTTATAGATTCGAAACATGTTACTTGGGAGGCGGACAACGATGAACGGATCGGCATCACGGTACAGAGGAGGAAAAGCATGACGGGCGTTTGGTGTCTAATTTTTGCTTTCTCGCATTCGTTTGGCGCCAGGATACATGAGACCCTGCACAGCGCCGCGGCTATGATGGTATACTTGTTGTAATAGATTTAAACGAAGATAATGTGTCGAAAGGTTGGGATCAAGGCCCTGTTTGGATATGGCCTGGTTTCTGCGCATAGGTCGCAAGCCAAATAAAGAAGATGATGCTTTCATATGACTTTTGGTGAAACTAGGATCTATTGACGCGACCAGGTCTCACTCCTTGTAGTCATCATAATCCGTCGATACTATAACGTCCTCCCACTCCTGCAGTAACTTGAGAGTACTCTCGCACTTGTTCCTCACAACATTCAGAGTATCTGGACCCAACACCACCCTCACAGGAAACTCCTTGCCCTCAGCCACGCCCGTCCTGGTCAAGACGTCAACAACAACCTCGGCCCCCTTGCGAACATCTCCTCTCTGCTTGTTATCCGCGTCGTCCAGCCCAGCCCGAAATTGGTCCGCATTGGTGCTCCCGTACACATCCGTCATCCTGATCGCCGAGCTAGTGCGCTTCCCAGCATTGAGAAACGCAGTGCGGAACACGCCTGGCTCGACACAAGTCACGTCGATGCCAAAGGGCTTGGTTTCGACAGCGAGCGCCTCGGTGAAGCCCGAGACGGCCCACTTGGACGAGCAGTAGAAGCTCGTGGCTGGGTTGCCGGTCCAGCTGACGAGGGAGCCAAAGTTTGCGATGACGCCGCGGGACTGGGCGCGGAAGTAGGGGATCACGGCGCGGCAGAGCCTGACGGTGCCGAAGACGTTGGTGTTGAACTGGTCAAAGACTTCCTTTTCACTGTGTGCTTGTTTAGTCTTGTTGCTTTGTGGGCGCTAAAACGTGTGTACTTACGAGGCTTCTTCGCAGGCACTTTCGAAGACGTAGCCCGCTGCGTTGATAAGGTAGTCGAGTCGTCCGTGGACTGCGTGCGCTTCCTTTACCTTGGCGGCGATGTCGTCCTCTGGGGCTGTGACATCGAGGACAAGGCCATGAGCGCCTGCTTTGACGAGGTCGGAGAGGGCTGAAAGACGGCGGGCTGTGGCAATGACGTGGTGACCACGTCGAAGGGCAGAGAGGGTAATTGCATTGCCGAAGCCGGTGCCAGCGCCGGTGATGAGCCAGACTGGAGAGTTGGAAGTCATGATGATGGTGGTGGGGATGCGAATTTGCTTGCTATGAAGACGGCAAAAAATAAGAGAGAATAAAGATGGCTATGACGAGAGAAACTGAGATTGAGATGATTGAGTCGAGAGGTTATCTTGACAAGACTAGTCTTATATATCTGAGTCCTTCTTGACTGAAATGCCCCATCATGACTCCATCCAGCCATCAAACTCCTATTCGTGATTAACCCACCCGACGATTTCGAAGGATGGCCCCCACTTGATCGCTTCATCGTTGAGAATTGCCTCCATTCACGTTTCGAGTTGAGAGAGTTGAACCCGCACTGCCACCTAACGCCGAAATGGTTGGTGTTTTGTGTGTAAGTCGTTCGGCGCTGAGCATTTCGGCGATAACGATGGGGCAGGCGCGGGATGACGTAGCATGCGTTAGCTCCTATTGAATGTCAATCGGTCCTAGCCAGGAACCTTTTTGGATCTTTAAATTTTAAGATTGTGTGATTTGTGTCTCTGCCTGGTCATGTTGATCCGAAAGGGTTTGGTGAGTTGTTCGGGTGGATGTGGGATGGGAACTTCGGGGCGGCTTTCGAGGCAGACGATGAGGACGGGACATGACGAAGTCCCGCGGCATTCTGGGTACGAGTCCAGGGCATTGCAAAGTGATGTTGATGTTGATATAGTAATATTATATACTTTATCCTGAAAGATACATTTCCAAGTGGTCGTTCAAGCCCAATGCTGGATACCCTACCTGGATATAGATAGCCAAGGGCACCAAGCATGGGTGACTTACACCACCAGCCATGCGAATGATATCCCATCTCAAGCCAGACAACAATACCAACGGCGTTTGGGTTTGGTAAATATTATTCTAGACTACAATTGGAGGCTCTCATCAGCCACTCTAGGCACGGTTCACAAACAATCGAGCTCAAGAAGCTGCATGGAAGCTTTGCCGGAGTGTCGCATCCAGCTCAACCAAGCTTCTGGCCAATGGGACTCTAGCATTGAAGCCCCTGCAACGTTAGCCTCTCCTATTAGTCCCCTGAAAGTTTGGCAATGCAGGGGTCTCTCTTGCTCCCCCCGCCACAAGCCGACGAAAGGGGCGTCCTCCACCGGCCCCAACCTCGGCGGCGTAGACGAGAGAGTGTGGATTATGGATTATGTGTCCATCAGGTAGCACAGGGCTTACCATTCTGCAAAGGCCAGCAGATGGTTATTTACATCAACACCTGGGTTAAAGGCTTAGAGTGTAAAAAAAGACCTTGACTGAATCCATGTCTTGTGGTCATACTGTATCCACTGGATGAACTCCCCTGCAACGGAAAGTTTCCAGCCGTCCCCCCACCGTTCTGTCCTTTGTCTCTTTCCCCATCCCTTGAAAGAGGGCTGGCGAAGCTTCGTCTTCCGACACGAAACAGCTGCATTAATCCCCTCGCTCCTATAATACTCTCTTTGTTTGCTTGGCCCCGACCTCACTCGCTGGACCTCTCTGTCGGTCAATCGCTCCTTGATCCCTTCCCTTCCCCCCCAGGCGGAATGAGCTAGTTTTGCGCCCCACGATTATTCAACCCATTCTACCCAATCCATTCTACTATTTAGTAGTCACACCTATGGCCACGTCCTCGACAATGCTTCTTCGACGACCCCCATCGCCGTCCCTCGTCACCTCCTTTGGCCTCTGCTTCTACATCCTCGCCCTCTTCTCGACGCTCCTCTCCCCCGTGGCCGGGTCCATGACGCTTTCCGACGATGCCCTCCAGAACATCCCCTCGCCAGGCGACGACTTTGACATCAAGAACGGCAAGCTGCTGGCCCCGATCCTGATCCCCCGCGTCCCGGGCACCGACGGCCAGCTGCGCGCCCAGAAGCACTTTCTCGACTTCTTCCGTGAGAACCTCCCCGAGTGGAAGCTCGAGTGGCAGAATTCGACGTCAAAGACCCCCGCGACGGGTAACAAGGACGTGCCCTTCTCCAACCTGATCTTTCGGCGGGATCCGCCCTGGGCGCAGAACGGCGATGTCAGCCGCCTCACGCTCGTTGCGCACTACGACAGCAAGTATGAGCCCAAGGGCTTCATTGGCGCGACCGACAGCGCGGCGCCTTGTGCCATGCTGATGCACGTTGCGAGGAGCATCGAGGATGCTCTCAAGGCCAAGTGGGACAAGATGCAAAAGGACGGCGATGCTGGTGACGGGCTTGACGAGGCGCAGGGGATCCAGATTCTGTTCCTGGACGGTGAGGAGGCATTCAAGGAGTGGAACGACCAGGATTCTCTCTACGGAGCAAGGTATGAAGCAGCAGCACCAAAGTGATATTGCGCTTTTTGCTAACATTCACGACAAAAGGTCACTCGCCTCGGAATGGGAGTTTCAATTCCACGGCTCTACGTCCACTTACCGAACCCCCCTCGACTCCATCAGCCTGTTCCTCCTCCTCGACCTCCTCGGAGAAAAGAACCCGAGGGTCCCCTCGTACTTCCTGACAACCCACTGGGCGTACCGGGCCATGGCTAGCCTCGAGAAGCGCATGCGAGAGCTCGGCGTCCTGGAGACCAAGCCCAAGAGGCAGTTCCTCCCGGAGGCCAACAAGTCGGCCAACCGCTTCACGCGCAGCTACATCGACGACGACCACCGGCCGTTCATGCAGCGCGGGGTCGAGATCCTACACATCATCCCCACGCCCTTCCCGGACGTGTGGCACGAGATGGAGGACGACGGCGAGCACCTGGACCTGCCGACGGTGCGCGACTGGGCGCGCATCACGACGGCGTTTGTGGTGGACTGGATGGGCATCCAGGACTTTATGCCCAGGCCGGCGGGGACAAAGGCCAAGCGGAACGGCGCGGCGGCCACGACCACGACGAGCCGGAGGACGGAGCTCTAGGTGAGGTCTGGCCCCTCGGGTTTCTATTTGTTAGGAGAGCAAATGTCGGTGGGCTGGTAGTGGTGTTTTTCGGGGCTTGGCGTTTTGGGCGGCGTGCAATGTCATTGTACAGATGGAAAGAGTCATGTCAGTTCATCCTTTTGGCCTTGGGGATGTGTAAAAGAGTGGGAGTTTTGGGTGTTTAAACTGTTGTTGAAATAATCTCAAAACTTGACATGTGAAATATGACATTTTATTCTGACCCTTGATAAATCGCTCGTTTGTTAACAAATCAACCAGAACACAGTCTCCTCCATCGAGATCTTTTGTCCTCCCCCGTGGGGCACCGTGCAAGACGGACCGAGAAGAAAGAGGCATTTATTACGGATGCCGCGCCAAATCTCACCAGCAAAAACCAGCTAGAGCCTTTTCCGTTATCCAGCAAAACGCCCGTTTAATAAGCTGCATTAGGCGGGCATAAACGAGCTACCAAAAATCCCCCGAAGTAAACGCCAGAATTGCTCTGATTGGTTCCTCTAAAGACCCTGAGCTCTCCGCTCCCCGAAAGTGCCCACCGTTTTGTCAGGATTCGACGACGGTGAGAGGGCGCACGCATCGTTCATGATGCGAGACAGGGAACCAACCTGGGTTTTGGTCCTGGATGATTCGTCCATCTGCAAGGTCTTGACTCTTGTGAGTCTGGGGGCATGGGGACCCCTTGTGTGTGTGTCTGTTTGCGGGACAAATAGATGGATGGATGAGACCATGGTCGTTCATCTTTCGATCTGACGTCGTTGTTTGAGCCTTTATCTTTATTGACTCACTTACATCTCATCCTTATCTTTTCCGACTCACTTACAGGCTGAAATTTCTTGAACTTGGTTCTGGTTTCTTCCCGGTGTTGAAAGAAAGCATCAACTTTCCCTAACTAAGCTGATCTTATATACATCTCACCCTCAACCATGTCGTCGGCCGTATACTCCGAGGCCCAGGTAGCCAGGTTCCTCAAGCACCTCCAAATCCCGCAAGAGTTCTACGTCGGCAACGAGCCCATCCTGGACCACGCCTTCCTCACCGTCCTACACCACCACATGCTCTCCACGGTGCCCTACGACAACTTGACTCTACACTACTCGGCCCACCGCGACATCACCCTCGACCCGCAGGCCCTCTACCAAAAGATAGTGGGTGACGGCCGCGGCAGGGGAGGGTACTGCATGGAGAGCAACCTGTTCTTCTGCTACATGCTCCGCGCCCTGGGTTTCCAGGTGTACCCCGTTGGCGTGAGGGTCCGGCTCCGGAAGGATGGTCTTCCCCAGGGTGGGTATCCCGGCTGGTGAGTTTTGACTCTGCCCCTTCTCTTACACACTCAACTCACCTCACTTTCTTTAAGGGTTCACATCGTCAACATCGTGACTCTCCCAGACAACTCCCGCTGGGTCCTCGACGTCTCCTTTGGCGGCGACGGCCCCACGCGGCCCATGCCCCTTGTCGAGGGCGCCGAGTGGCGCAACATGGGGAGTCAGGACGCCCGCCTCATCCGGGACTTCATCCCTGGCCAGACCGAGCTGACGGCCGGCCGACGCCTGTGGATCTACCAGTGCCGCAACGGGGCCGACCAGCCCTGGACGAGCTTCTACGCCTTCAGCCATTCGGTCGAGTGGCTCCCCGCCGACTTTGAGGTCGCCAACTGCTACACCGGCACCAGCCCCAGGAGCTTCCAGACGTCGACCGTGCTGGTGGTCAAGTTCCTGCGGAGGGCGTGCGCGGGGACGCCCACGGGCGAGGAGGTTTATGGCAAGAGGATGCTGGTGGGCAATCTTGTCAAGGAGAACCCGGGGGGTAAGACGACGGTGCTGAAGGAGTGCAAGACCGAGGAGGAGAGGGTGGATGCCTTGAAGGAGTATTTTGGCATTGAGCTCACAGACGAGGAGAAGGAGGCCATCAGGGGACACCAGACCGAGATCATGAGCGAATAACCAAGGGGTCCAATATACCATGAGTCTGCATTTCGAGCCATTTTCTAGATATCCTAGCATAATTCGAGCCTATTGCTCTATCACAGAGCGCAATGGAAGTAAAGCGGTCAGTAAAAGGTTCAAAAGGTCAAATTATCTATTCTCCATCTAACGAGAGTTCACGCTGAGTCTCTGTTTAGAAGATAGTCGCTATAAGCACCAGCATTTCCGACTGGCCCCAAACCGTTCAGACATACCAGAGCAGGGAGATCCGGCCATTGTCATCCCTCGATGATCTCAGGGCGGCAGCCTGTTTCTTCCTCAATGTCTTCCAAAATGCACATAATTGGAGTTACAAAAGTCAGGTCGGCAGTCCTCTACTCGTCTCGACGCTTCAACCATTCTGTATAGTCCTTTTTCGGGTCGGGTCTGTTGTTCGCTTTTTTCTCCTTGTCTCTTGTCTCTTCTTCATCTTTCTCCCCCTCATCTTTCTTCTCCCTCTCTTTTGTTTCCTCGTCTTTCCCCTCGTCTCTTGTCTCTTCCGCTTTCGTCTCCTTGTCATTCGTCTCCTCGTCTCTCGTCTCCTCATCTTGTGTCTTTTCTTCGCCTTTCCCCTCATCCTCATTCTGTGACCTGCATTTGTAGTCACTGCTGACCAATCCCAGCACGCGACCTTCCAAGTCAAAGACGGCTGCACCAGAGTCGCCCGGTTTTGCGAAACAAGGGTCATGAATGAAGTTGTCGGTAGCTACCACAATCCACTCAATGGAGCTCAAGATTTTGCCTTCAACCGTCCTAAAGCGGACGACGGCCGGGACCTCGTTGGTTATTCCATATGTCAGCCCTGTTGTTGCTCCGCGCTTCCCAACAAGTGTCGCCTTCTCAGAATGCTCGGAGAGTACGCCCTTTAGTGGGAGATGCTTCCTGTCGGATCGTTCAGCAAAGTTTCGGATGCTCCTCGCCTCGCTGCGGTGCTCCTGCCAAAATCGAGGAGGGAGATCCTTGACGCCATCAATGTAGACCTTGTTCGTTGGAGGGTTATTGAACTTTGTCTGATCAAGGGAGACGAGCGCCCAATCCCGAAAGAAGGTCAAGAAGCCTCCCGGTGAGACTTCGAGAGGAGGCGTGAACGCAACATGGCCAATTCTCGGTGACTAGCCACTGCCCAGGCATTGGAAAACTTTTCTCGCACGTGGGAGCTCGCGCTTCAAAGTGGCAAAATCTTGCTCCTTGCCTAGATCAAATGTCCTGACTCCGGCACTTGCATGCACCAACTCCTTGAAGCTGAAGATTTCCTCGGAAGCGTTCAGCGCGTCCTCTGTCGAACCTCGTATACCATCCAGCGTCTCGGTTGCCGGCTGAACCACACCATGAATTGGACCCTCAGCTGCTGAGACACGATAACGCTCGCGGTCTTGGAGCCACTCCCCTGACTTCAGCCCCGTAACTGGCCGGTGCACAACATGGCGACAGGTAAGGCCAAAGACCTCATCGTCATGTCCAGACAACCGAATGTGCAGACCCATGGTTCCATAGTATGCAATATTGATGTCGTCTTGGGGGGAGATCTGGTAGCCAATGTCGGACAGGAGCGGTACGAAGTGCCGGTAGGAGAAAGGTTCAAGTCCATCATACTGTGGTCTCTTTTCCTCGCTGAGCCAGTCTTGATATACTCCTTCAAGCTTGTGGTCCATGGCGAGAAACCGATGTTCAACGTGGCGCACCTCGACTTCCATGTCATTTAGTCCCGCTCGGTCAAGTACCTCGCAGCACCTGAGGGCAGCTGCGATTGCCGTGTCCCAGTCTGGCTCCTCAGATGCGATATCAATCATAAGAACGATATCTGTATCTGGGTCGTGCCGGTCGCCACGGCGGTGTCCGATTCGGATGGGATAGAAGCGCTTCCAGTCCAGAATGGAAAGGACAGATTCAAGGGATTTAGAAAATCCGGACCCCCAGCCCTTGGCAAACCTGTCATCATGGAGTGGCATGAAGTAAGAGATTCTCGGGTCCTTCGGATCATGGTTGAAAGGCCTGGTGCTTGTTCTTGCGATCAGGGTTCCTGCGAGGCCGTTGTAGTACCAATCTCGTTCGTGGCTGGACGGCGGCGTTGGGAGCGGCATTGTGCTTCCAGTGACGGGGGATTGATAGGGTAAACTATTATAAGAATGGTTGGGGAGAAGAGAATGTCTGGTTAGATTGATGGGTGGATGAACGAATGGATGGATGTTGATGTTGATGGTGGGGAGAAATCCAAACACAGGTTCATTAGGCAAGGAGAGTAGGAAACTAGATGCTACCAGTGCCGCACTTTCCGTACGACGGCTATTGATTTGCCTTTTGGAAGTTGAGGTCCAATCCACATTGCATGTCTGGGCTCGCTGAGCTGCAGAGGGCAAGAGAAATGGCCCGCATCTTGTAAGCCCTTGCCTCGCCGGTTAGACAGTAGACAGGCAGTGATTCAAGGACGCCGATAGAGTCAAGTAGGCACCAAGAGAAGATTGACCATCATGTATATTTGTCCGTAACCTCCATTTTCTACTCGTACCTAATGTTTTGTTCGAACCATCCAATGCTGCTCTTTCTTTTACCCTGAAGCCAGGAGGCAGGAGCTGGAGCTCTGTGTCGCGTCCCACTTTACTCATGAGCTTTGACCAATTGCACCGCTCCACTTCGCACCACGTAACGCTCTCGAGCAACACCATCCAGAGCTACCGTTTCGAGGATCCATCTCAAGCTGTCCACTTCCACTCAACTACAATCGACCCTGCGCACCCCTCGAAATCATGCGCTTTTCAATCGCTTCGACGCTGCTTCTCCTAGCCGGCGTGGCTAGCGCTGCCTCGTCATGGAGCTTCACCGATGCTTCCGTCACCGTCGCCTCCAAGAAGGCCGCTCAAGGTGTTACTCAGAAGTAAGCTGCCATGATGATGCGACTACAGCCCAGGAACCACTTCGACATGGACAAGACGCTAACCGACACACTTGCGATAGGTTCAGCGAGCAGAAACCCACCAAGAACCCCCTTGTTCTGGGACACGCCGATACCATCAAGGTCTCGTTGACCACGACCGAAGCCTCCAAGGCAAAGCGCCCTCACCAGGCTTTCCTCGTGCTCACTGAGTCGTCCGGCCTCGAGGCCCCCTACCCTCTCAACATCAAGGCGTCTGGAAAGGGCACCGTTGAGATTGTATGCGATTGCCTCCTCTCACGCACCCTTGGCCGTACATTCCATCGCGACTAACAAATCTTCAGACGCACAAGGATCTCCCTATCCAGCTCCTCCTGTCCGACACCCCCATCAAGGCGAACCTCGTGCTGGGCTCCTTCGGCTCCTCTAAGCCCCTCATCTCCCCCGTCTTCGACATTGAGATCCAGCTCGATCCCAACACTCCCGCACCGCAATACGAGGCGCCAGTACGATACGGCCCCCGGGCTCAGATTAGCCACATCTTTAAGGAGGACCCCAAGAGCCCGCCCAAGGTCATTTCTCTCGCCTTTGCGCTTCTCATTCTGGCCGCCGTCCCGACTCTCTTCGTTGGCGTATGTATCGATCAGAAAACCTCGAATTGCCGAGATGGTTGCTAACTGCTTGTCATAGTGGCTGGCCCTGGGCGCCAACGTCTACCACATCTCCAAGGCCCTCAGTGCTGCACCGGTCTCACACGCCGTCTTCTTCGGGTCCATCATCGCTATTGAGGGCACCTTTTTCCTCTACTACAGCTCTTGGAGCCTGTTCAAGACCTTGCCCGTCGTTGGACTGCTCGGCGCTGTGTCGTTCCTCAGCGGGACCAAGGCTCTGAGCGAGGTGCAGAGCCGACGACTTGCTGGCGAGAGGTGAATGGCTTGAATGCAGCAATTGACAGGAGTCTTTATTTGATAGACTGGCTGGATTTCAAGACTTGGCTTTAGGACATACCCCACCATGTCAATTTGAGCTTTGAGAAAGACAATGCAAGAGGCCGTACCTGAAGGCAGTCATTGCAACAAAGGATGTGGATTTGTACATGATGGATGGCGCACGCCGGGGTTCTTTGTAACATCAAAATCTAGCGATTTCTATGACGGTGGTTAGAAGGATTCGGAGGATGATTTGTGCCCAAGTCGAAAGTAAACCGAGAGGCATATGAGCCGAATGTATGATAGAAAAATGGATTCAAATCTGAGCATGATCAGAGTCGTCTTGAGTGATTCTCTTCTCTTTGGACTACAAGAAAACCGGATATCTTGGCTCCTTGTTTATTGGATATTGATGGACCTTCTCTTGCGTTTGAGGCTTTGCTTACTATAACGATAGCCTTTTTATAACCTCAACCTAATATAGGGGTCATGGTCGCGAAGTAAGCCGACACCTATGGGAGAGACCACTTGTGTAATCTATGAGCTCATATGAACACCATGAGACTATATACCTGTTCTGAAATATGTATCTAATCGACAAACTAGAAATGAGGCGTTATTGCCTACTACAGCCTCCCCAGGTTGAAGCATGCACATCAGCCACCCTCGTGAAACCTTGATTGTCCTTCCACGTCTCCTCATCCTTAAACTGTCCTGTCGTTACCTAGTATTCTGACGGCTTCACCCACATCATCATTCATCTACAATCTTGGACCACATCCCCAGCCGCTCCTCCATCACGCTATTGAACCACTGCGTCCGCTCCATTATAGGCGCGTGGCCCATCCCGTCCACAATGAGCGAGACACCAGGCTTCAGCGCCTGAATGAGCCGCTCACCGTTGGGGACAGTGATCATGTTATCGCGAGTGCCGTGCATGACGAGGATGCGCTCGCGACCTACCCCCTCGGCAATCTCACGAAGCTGCTCATCCGACTTGCGATGCAGCGCCGCACCCGAGAGCTGGCACATCAGGCCCACGGTCGTGAACTCGTCCGGGTTCCGCCGCTTGACGAGCTCCTGAGCCTGGAACCGCTGGAAATTGCAGTCGAACAGCCGATACGCGGGTCCAACCTCTGGCGGTGGCGGTCCGCAGCGCGGCGTGACGCCCGGCTCGGGCAGCATCTCCGCGTCGGGTGCGGAGAGCCACTCGGGCGTGAAGAGCTGGCGGGCCGTGTCGGCGATGGTGCGCTCCGTGGACTTGGGGACCAGGAAGCCCAGGCCCTCGGTGACGGTGGCCACGAGGCCCTTTTTGTTGTCGACGGCGGCTGATGTGCAGAGCAGGGAGAGCGACTGGAGACGTTTTGGGATGCGGATGGCCACCTCTTGCGCGATCATGCCCCCCATGGAGATGCCGACGAGGTTGACCTCGCGGCTGGAGGTCCAGCCGAGCTGGTCGAGCACCTCGATGACGTCGAGGGCCATCTCGCTGGTGGAGTAGATGCCGAGGGGTCTGTCGCTGCCGCCCATGCCGCGGTTGTCGATGAGGAGGACGGTGTACTGGTCGCCGCGGTCGTGGCCAAAGTACTTTGTCTGGCGCTGCCATGAGGTCTTGACGCCTGCTAGGCCCATGAGGAGCTGAGCCGGGTCAGCCAACAGCTGTCACTCTTGAAAACAGAATGAGGTTGTAAAAGAGGTTATACAAGGAGAATATTCAACGGGAGCAACGTACCACAAGCTTGATCGGCCCGTCGCCATGGACCTCCCACGCAATACCGACGGGACCGCCGCGCTCCTTGGCCACGGGGAATTTGCCCTTTTGGTGAGGCTCCAGCGCCCAGATGGTTCCTGGGTAGGCTGGGTGCTTGAGCGTCTCCTCTGCGGAGGGGAACTCTTGAGGTCTGCGGCGGCGCATTCTGGTTAGTCGCTGGATTGACGAGAGGGATGTATCATGGCATCGAAGAAGAATGGAGGGAGAAAAGAAAGAAAGAAAAAAAAACACGATATTAGGAGGAGACGTAGAGAAAATGGTGGATGGCTGGTGTTGGAGAAGTTGAGAGACTCACCCTGACGCCATAGGTGTGTTGTTTGCTTCACAGTGTCCGTGGATGGGCTAGTTGTATCCCACGTTTGGTTTTCAGTTCCGAACCTCTAGAATGTTTGTATCTTTTATCTCCGGCTTCGAGCAAGGGGGATATTCTGTTGTCTGGGAATTCTCTCAATGTTGAGGGTTATCAGCCAACGTTCAGTTCCAGCAACCAATAGCAGCAGCCTTCTTGACCTGATTCCTTGCAATAATTCCCCAAATGGCCCAACGGGTGTAGGAAAACTAAATTACCAAGAAATTTACAATATATACTATATGCGAAATTTAACAAAACTGCGTCTTGGTCGTCACTGAATCGTTGTCGTAAAATGTGGAGAGAGAATATTTGGACCTCTTTGTCACAACGGCGCTTTCGTAGGTGGTGACGTTTTGCCCTCGGTCCCCCGGACACGCCACGTGCTCAGACTATTCCCAAAGACAACCACGAGGGGAGCAGGGGCGTGCATTTCCATCGTTCCATCATGTTTTAGCCGAGGTTGACTGAAAGAAGAGGGAATTATCCGCATAACTGGTTTCTTATGCA
This sequence comes from Fusarium setosum, assembly GCA_013623625.1. Taxonomy (NCBI): domain Eukaryota; kingdom Fungi; phylum Ascomycota; class Sordariomycetes; order Hypocreales; family Nectriaceae; genus Fusarium; species Fusarium setosum. The sequence continues at coordinate 24,839 of JABFFE010000464.1, read as the reverse complement.
GGAAGGTTGAGAAATACAAGCTGACTTTTGACTTGCTGCCGCCCGTTGAACGACGTTTCGTGGCTGTCGGCTGTCCGGTTCATTGGTCGTCGACTTTCACTTCGAAGCCATGGAACACTGATAGTTCATGCAATAGATTGCAACCGCTAAATCTACACACATGCCTGAATGAATATGTTGTTTCTTTTACATCTTTCTTGTCTGGTTCTTCCCGGGTGTAACTCCTCCTCTCAACTTACAACCCCCAAACTCCATCAAAAACCCAACCCGTCACCCATCATTTCCACGCCGTCTACCTAATCTTATTGTGTCTAGGGCATCACCAAACCGATACCACTGAGGTTCTCCTCGTCCAGCTGGTTCTTGCGGTCGACGCCACCGCCGATGGGGTTCAGACGGTAGTTAAACAGGTAGTAATGCAGCTGGCCATCACCGGCGCCAAACTTTTGCTGCTCCAAGAAGAGAGCGTTGTCCATCAGGGTGAGAGCGTTGAACACATCGAACTTGAAGCGCTTGGCGAGGATAAGAGCATCGTGGGCGAGCTCGTTAAGGCGCTTCTTAAGGGCGGCCTTGTCAGAGGGCTGCTGAAGGGCAACCTCTGTGCCGTAGTAGAACATGTAAGCCACCTTGATGACGCTGTGCTTGGCGTTTCCGATAGCAGAGGATTCTATGCAGAAGAAGGAGAAGAAGTCGGTAATCTTGTGGTCGTTGTCCTGGAACTATTGTTAGCATTCGGTTCAACGAGTAGAGTTTCTACGTGCACTCACCACTGCCACATAGGTCCATACAACCTGCTCGCCACTGGGTTCAACCTTGGGGACAAACCAGTGGTAGGCCTCCTCGCGCGTAAACTCTGGTGTCATATCGTACCGCGCGGTATATCTCTTGTACAAGTCCATGACAGCGTCAAGGTCCTTCTCCTCCATCGGGCGCAGGCCCTTGGTACTCGTGCTCTCAGGTAGCGCAAACTTGCGGATCTGGTATTGCGGCTTGCTGTTAGGGGGGAGAGGGCTGAAACCGCACTCGTAGAGCTTCTGCCAGTTGAGCGCGCGGTGGAAGTAGCGGCATGTGCTGACGGGCTTGGGGAGGACGACACCAGCAGTGTAGAGACCCTGCCAAATCTCGTTGAGATTGCTACGGCGAGTGATCTCCTTGATGAGAACGGGCGTGAGGCGCTTGCCTCGGAGCTTCTTGTGGATGGCGAGGAAGTTGACTTCTGAGCAGATGATGAAGTTTTCGCGAACCCGCAGCTTGACGGGGATAGCGGAGATGAAGGCGACAAGCTTGCGGGACTGGGTGGCACGAACACCTACGTGGTATTCCTTCTTCCAACCGGGAGGCATCATGGCCCTAAGAAGTGTGTTAGTAAGAACAGTTTGCGATGGCAATACTCTAATATTAAAAGTAAGAGTGTCGATGACGTACCATCGCAGGATAGAGGGCGAGTAGTTGAAGCGGAACATGGCCTCGTCATCCTCGACATAGTGCTTGTTCAACAGCTCGTACACCTCCTTCATCTCCTCATCATCGGTCAAGTCCATCGTCACCCACTCGAAGCCAGAGATGAGAGCCGAGGGCTCCTTGTCTACGTCCTCGACTTTTTGGATGCGCAGAGGACCTTCCTGCAGGGTGGCATCCTCGCCGAACTTGGGCACAGGCTGCGTCTGCCAGAACTTGTATGATCCCATATCCTTGGCGTTCTTGCCGCCTGCAGCGAGCCCGGTCATAATATCCTGGAGGTTCATCTTGCGCAGCATGGCAGCGGCCTCATCGGCGGAGGGGTTCTCGCTGCTTGATGCCTTGGCAACCTCTTTGGCCAGCGCGGGGTTGAGGGCGAGGAACTCCTTGACTTGCTGGGGAGTGAGGCCCTCGAGGGCCTTCTGGAAGTCCGCATCGGTAGGGGCCGATTTTTGACCCGTCAGGGCCTCCTTAACCTTGGTGCGCTTCGACTTCTTCTTCTTTTTCTTCTTGTCGCTGGAGCCCTCGGCGGCGGCATCGGCAGGCTCGTCATGTTCGGATTCGGACTCGGACTCGGCGTCGGCGATGGCCTTGCCCTTGAGATCGGCGTTCGTCTCGTCGACGACGGGCTCGACGGGCTTGGACTCCTCGGACATGGTGAAGACTGGTCTTGCAGTGTCGAGGTTGGAAGAGTGATGATGTCGGTGGGGTGTTGATCGCTGGGAGCTCTTTTGGTGGGGTAATTTTTACTGTAGGTAGGCAAGCGGCATGTGCTGGCTTGCCAAAGTGTCTTGTTCAATGCGGGGTTCACTTGTGCCTTGGCTGGAGTGTGACGAAGAGCAGCGAACCGGAATAACGAGTCATTGAACATACGTGCTCAGAGGTTGGAATCAAAATATTGTGTATTGGAGAAGTCTGACCTTGGCTAAAGGGCATGTTTTTCAGCGTTTGGCGACGTTCCATGTTTCCAAAAAGGGTAATCATAGGTAAACTGCTGTCTAATAGAATCCGACGAAACAGATGAGAATTGCTGCAGCATCGGGTTCTTTCATGAGATAGAAAACTATTATATAGGGCCAATTTGACTCTGGTTAACGAGCATCAATAGAGCAGCTAGATGTTAGTGATTGCATGGCTTCTAAGTTGTAGATCTCGTGTCCTACATACCGACATCTATCCGTTGAACTTTATTATACGCCGTCAACGGAGAGAGGCAATAGCAACGCTGATTCATGCAAATTTCAATCGATAGCTTCGAGGAAGTATTGTATTATTGAATAGGCAAACTAAAATGACAATTGGAGGAGGCTCTGCTATGGGAAAACGCGGTGCCGACTGCCAAGTCCCGTTTGCCTGACTTACCGCCTAATTCGAGTTCTCAGAATAAGTCGTTCCCTCAAGATCAAAGGCTCTCATTATAGCAAGGGAAACAGGTGCATATCCCATGATGTCGTTGTGGCCTGAATCTTCTAGTTAGCTATCGATCTTACCGATGGGGTCGATTCGACGTACCTCCGTATGGGAAAAGTTCTTGTCGAATGATAATATCGGGTTCTGCAATCCAGGTCGCAACAAACGCATCGTCTCCTTTTCTGACCGTGCGCTGCTCTTTCCAAGCATCGAATTCGGCGTCGTCCAGGATCCCTACCGTCTCGTTTGCCGCCGTCTGGAACAGCTTGTTGTCCTCAGTCCAGGGAATATCCCAGTCATTCTTGGCATGGACCAAGTTGATCCTCAGCCTCGTCTTGGTGTGCCGCACAATGTTGGCGAGTCGATCCGCGGAATGCCACTTGTCGACAACGAAGCGGCGGAGGAAGCGCACAAGCCAAGGCCAGACTCGGAACGGTGCGAGAACAGGAAAGATGCCGGCAATGCGATAGCCCACGAGAAGAGATGCCATGTCGCTGAACCCAGCAACAAGTGTGATCCCAGCAAACTCGACGCCCTGAAGGGCAAACTTCTCAGCCACGCCGCTGACCACGGCAGTACCCAGGCTTTGCCCAAGTAGTACAATGCGGTGGGGAGGGATGCTCGCAACGTTGATGGCCCATTCAACAAGCGTTGAGGCGTCTTGAATAACCCCGCTCTCAGAGGGAACACCAGTGGAGTGGCCAAAGCCTCGGTAATCAATGGCGATTACATGGTAGGATGAGGTGTCAGTGAAACAGTGATAGCTACCAGGCCGGAAGCCTTGAGCGATATGGCCAGCGTTCTGTTCATGTCAGTTGGTGTCTGCTTGGATGACTCACAATCACTTACACCGTGAACTGACATGAACATTAGTGCAAATACATTGAGGGAAACGGCCATCTATTTACTTACAGTATAGCACTAAGCGCGATTCTGGGTCTTCCCGGAGCAGGCGAAATGATTCAGTCTTGGTAAAGTCCTCGGATAAGCCCGGTTTCTCCAGTTCAATTGAAGCCTCATTCTGAAGGTACAGGGGCAGTGGAAGGATATGCCAGGCATAGATAGTTTCTCCATCGGGTGTTTTTAGTGTGAATGGAGTCACTTGATTCCCTAGAGATGTGGAAAGAGAGTCAACGAGAGAATCACGAAACCGCACAGCAGAAACATACGAGCGAAACCCCATTGCTGTGGCTTATTGATGTCTGTCCAAAATAGAGTATTGATCTTGTGGGCGTACATGAAGCTATCATCTTGGTGTTAGAAGCAAGGGCGAGATGCGTGTGCGATGTAGGATTTCTGTCATACTGTCGCTGAAAGAAAGGAGTCATGCCCAGGCCCAGGAAGATGCAATACAGGCCTAGCGGAGCGATGACCGCAATAATAGCGGTCCGCAGCGCGGGATGCAGCGGGATTGACATGATTAGTCTAATGAGTTAAAATGACATGAAAGCAAATTCTAGATGTTCTATGAAGGGGCAAAATAATGTCAAGACGCTAAAAGTGACACACTCATACCGAGATGTGTTGCGCAAGGTGAATCCTGCAGGCAGAAACCGAGGCCTGAGGTTGAACCAGACGTTGGGATGCCGCGCTAAAGCAAAAGGTGAGGATCGGCGGTACTTGAAAGACTGAGCAATGGCCACCGTAGCAAATGTACTCTTCATCACTCACGCGCGTTTACCCGCTGCACAGTCAGCGATGCGGCTGTAACACGCCCGGCTCCACAATTGGCTGGACCGCCCGCCAAGTCGAGAGCCGCCAATCGACAACAGGCCAATCGAGCCTCAAATCTGATGATCAAGGCAAGGACTGGACACACGTGCTGAGAGATGTGACACGTATCGCGGGAATTGCTGAAACGGTTAGTTAAGTGTTGGCACAAGGAATTTAAATGAATGAATCCTTCACTTTGCATGCAGTATCAATGCTTGGGAGTTGATAATACGCCAAGGTCGTCCTGTTGACGCCTCTTTTAGCTTAGCGCCTCGTAGCTGCTGACGAGCCCAAGTGCAGTCGGGGAAGTTGCCCGGCATAAAGACGCGCCTTGGGTTACAGAGCACCCAGCCCAGAGAAAATCCCGTCACATTTACAGCGCTTCTTGTGTGAAAATTGCGCCGTTGTTAGCCCCCGGCGCGGCAGCTTCTAATCCCGCTGCAGTATCAGAGGCTCAGCAGGCACAGGACGCTAGTGCCCCCCTCCGCCTTTTCCAATCGAGTTTGACCAATCAAAACCCCTGCTCATCTCTCCATGCCCGTCCTGGAGGTAGCAGCACTGGGCCTCGGGTTGCTGGCCGTGCAGTGGGCGTCGCTGCTACCACTTTCCTCTTTCCAAATCCCCAATCTCCATCTTCCATCTTCCACCTCCATCTTCACTCGATATCCCCCTCCGAACCGAGCTTCAGCTCCGGTCCCGGCTCTAGGCTTCCTCTTGCTTGTTAACACCATTCATCCTTAGCTTTAATTTCGGCTTTCCACCACCGACGCGCCTTGCATGGCATTCTTATAATGAATTGCTTTCCTCCCGCAGAGTGATTCAGTTGCGCCCTCTGTAGTCTACTCACTACACGAGCTACCCCATGGAGCGGAAGCGCAAGCTGCCCGCTCGGGCGGCCGCTCGAGGCGAACACGCTGCTAAAAAACGCAATGTTACACCTCGAGAACGCTCTGCGACGCCCGCTGCTCCCCCGCCGCCTCCTCCAGCTCCAGAGCCTGAAGAGCCTCCCCCGCCGCCGCTGCCCAAGTCAGTCCAGGCTGGCAAGCCGCTCCCCACGGTCGAAGTCGCGCAGCCTGAGGACTTGTCGTCTAAGGACTATCAGTCAGTTGGCGAAAGGTGAGTTGTACTGGGCCCAAGTCGTGGCATGGCCGCACTAACAGACGCGTCTCTAAAGCGGCGTCCTCGCCGAGTCCCTCTCACGATCCCGCCACAGATGGATCAGCGACGGCCTTTTTGCCAAGTACTGGACGAAACCACACAAGCGCAAGGGCGTCGTGAATGAAGACCCTAAGAACCCGCCTAAAGAGACCATGTCTAAGGTCGGGACTGTCACGATCACGATTGAACCTCACATTATCGAAGCCACCATGTATGTGGTGAAGGACCCTAAACCGAAGCCCCAGCCGCTCCCCCAGCAGCAACAACAGAATCGTCCAATCATCCAATACGGCCCCCCTAATGGCTCAATGCCTCCCCCACTAGCACCGGCGTCTGCGACCGGTACCCCAACTCAAAGCTCGGCGACAATGGCACAGCCTGTACCTCACAGCCCGGCTCCAGGTCCAGGTCCGAGTCCAGCACAGCCGTCCCAGCCTCTCCCTAGAGCTCCCCAAGAGCAATCCGCTGTTACAACGGGAGCTACACAGTCTGGGGCAGCTCTGCCAGTGAACAAAATGACCACCTCGCCGAGCCCAAGCCTCCAATCAAGACCCCAACCAGCAGGAGCACCTGTGGCACCGTCTCCGACCCCCCCTCCAATCGCTCGTGCACCTTCAAACCCTCCGTCGGCAGGTGCTGTTCCTACTACGCCTGCGCTCTCGGTAGCATCGGCGCCCAATCCGACTCCGGCAACGCCTGCTGGCCCGATGGCTGCCCCGTCAATGTCTCCAGCGCCTCGACCACCCGCGACCTCACATATAACACCTACAGCTGGCCTTGCGAAGCCAGTAACACCAGCACCGGCTCCTGCGGCTCCTGCAACAAAACCATCAGCCAATGACCCTGTGATAGCTTTACTTGCGCAAAAAGCCTCGGGAGATGCCGAGCTTCGCGACCTCATGAAGAGGGTGGCTGTCGGGCAAGCAAAGGAGGACGAGCTGGCGCATTTCCAGAAGATTATCGATCAGCTCAATGCTGAGTATAAAAGCAGAGGAGGGCAGCAGGGACCCTCAGCAGACCGTCTTCTGGTAGATGGAAGAACAGTCAAGTATTTTGCGGTCGAAGTACGAACCATTCTCGACATTGTTCTTGCATCAAATCCCAACCAAAAATCATCAGAGCTGCGACCGCCACAGGGAAGTGATCCACTGGTCGTATTGTTGGTGAAGACGGCGTTGGAGGACCATCGGACACGGGACATGATCCGCCGGATTGCTGAGGGACGACCTGGCTATACGGATGCTACAGACTTGAAAGAGATTCTCGACAGGCTGCATCGAGACATGAGGGTTGCTCCACGAGCTCCTCCTACTCCGTCACAGATGCGACAGCAGACTCCAAATGGCTTAGCAAATGGCCAACCCAAGGCACCAACTCCCCAAGCTGCACCCCCGCCCAACCCCCAGGCCCTACGGTCAAAAGGTCCTCCACCGGCACCCAAACCAGATGTCACAGGTGTTGTCTTTGATTTTGGAAGTGGAGATCGATATCTTTTCCCCAAGTTCAGCATCCTGGAATATCTGCCCACGACATCGGGCCAGCAAGTCGTGGCCTCGTTCTTGATAGTTCGCAAGGGAAGTACTTCTGAATATGGGGGAGATCCAAAGCTCGACTATTATCAACCTGTCACAATACGTCTTTTTACGCAGTCTGGACGGCACTTGGAGAACTTGGCACGGGTGGTTGCACCACAGGATGAAGTACGGCGCTACATGGACGATGTGATGGATCACATGACTCGGGCAGAATACGTCCTGCTTGCGATGAGGCTCCCGAAAGCCTCTAACGATGGTGAGAAGGACGGCACGGGCTCGGATGAACCGAGGACAAACGGATCTACGCCGAAGCCGGACCCGACACCCGAGCAGAAGCTTAGCTCCAAGTCTGGTGTGCTCTGGACAGCTAAGGGAAAGTCAGAGACGCCACCCAACGAGGGACGCAGTTCAAAGCCGGCCCGAGATGCGGAGCAGGAAACCGAGGCCAGGTATCAGCGACTGATAAATTCGGTGTCTTCAAAGGACACAGACGTTGCGTGATGGTCTGGAATGTCCGAGACCTTTGTTGTTTGACGTTATATAAACTGTTTGTTGATTGGGGTGCGTATACCTTTGGCGAAGTTTGGAGCGTGGAGTGGGTATCGGGGTTACGGACAGGCGCTGTGTGTTTTTTAAGCTTATTATGGTGAGGATTGTGTAGGTTCGGGTTGAATCACAGCGTTTGTGGTCTCTGGGATACAGACTTTATTCACCCACAGCGATATCGCTTTTCATCTTAATTTCACTATTGTGATGAGGTCATGGGCACAGCCTGTTGAGGTCTTCTCGTCGCGTTACAAGGTTAGGAAGATCCCCCCTTTTCAGAGAAATTGCCCGCAACAAGACAACAGTCGCGCATTCAATCTTTGGGTTCGCGCGTGTCTTACGTGTTGATATCCGAGAGGCTTATGTGTTGCTTCGTGTTCCTTGGGGTCTGCCTAAGTCTGGGGTTTTCTTTCACCTTTGTCCATGTTGATCATCATCATGACTGAGGTTAGCTATGATTAAAGAAGAGAACTCGATAGCATATGCCCTTATGACGGCAAGTCTAAACTTGATAATTTGGAAGACCCTGGATTGGACATTGGAGTCTCAAAACCCTTGTAGTGGCTATCAAACTTCATGATATGTACTTGGCCACGGTGATGACTGTCGGGTGTGGCCAGTACATTGGATTTGATAGAGTGAGTGACTGATATAACGAAATACCCTCATGTATTACTGGTCGTCTGGACGGATTTATGGGCATGAATATATGCTTTGCTTTCAAGCAGTCTTGTCTGCCACATCATGACTACAAAGATGAATGAGATTGACGCGTTCAACTAACATGTTCTTCACACCACAGGTGTGCTTGTAAGTTTATCAAGATTTGAGGGGTAAATCAAAAGCAGTGAGCCCTGATGACGAGAACATGTATTACAGAGCTCAGCCTGACTAACTGTATGCACCTCTTTGGAAGCATGCCACGATCATGGATGGGAGTCCAGATCTTGAAGTGAGCCACTTTCTTGTTACAATGAGTTTAATGAGTAACGAAAAGTGTCGTTGAGAGGCCCCGCAAGGGGTGCAGTACCGAGAACCTTGGGCTGGCATCAGCCCACAACCACATCCAAGAAGTGCTGGACGCGCACTACATGCAGCCCCTTTTCCGGAATGCAGATGGACTTTGAGAGATTCCCATCAACAGGCATGAAGGGTCTTGCGTATAGTAGATACATGCTCTTACGTTAGTGAGCTGATCCATAAAAAGTCAGTCAAGGAGATATTTCCAGTCTGATGTCTGTTTGAGAGCCCCTTTTCTTCAGATCAACAGTGTGGTTACAAGTTAGAATAGTCCCATGCTCCCTAAGAGACTCAACATCAATGACCACAGGCAAATGCATGGATTGAGAACGAGGGGTCTTGGGAGACTTTGATATTGCAGATGGGGAATGCTCCCGATGTAGTTGGTGTTGTAGCATCAGGCCCGAAGGCGCGTCAAGCACGACAACGCGTCAAGCTCCTGTTGTGAGGGGAAATCGCCTGATATTATGGTGCCGTGAAAGTTTGGTTGGGGGGTTTTCAGCAATAGCAACAACAAGAGGGAGCCAAGGGCGCTCAACTCGGTGGTAATGCGCCCCAATATGGCATCTTGCTGGGGCAAGACTGGGTGTCATTGCAGGTATGGTGCAAGAAGAGGTATTTTCAAGCACGAGTTGATGTGAAATGAGGGGTCATCTTGAGGAGGGAACAGGTAGCAGATAGGGAGGAGCGAAGAGTTGCCCCTGACTCCTGTCTATAAGAGCTGGCATCTGCCCCCGTCTGACCGACCTCTTTTTTTCCTTCCTTCTCTTTAACCCCAGCCCGATCTCTCACCTCTTTTCTCTCCCGTCCTAATCACTTTCTTACCCTTTCTAATCATCAGTCATGAGAGCCACGGTTGCCTTGATCGTGGCCCTCCAAGCCTCGCTTGGCCTGGCAGTGGCTCTGCCTCGGAAGCCGGACCTCCAAGACCAGCTGTTGGAGATCAAGGAGAGTATCCAGGCTATCCCCAAAGCCTTGGATGGCAAAGGCCTCGCTGAAGGCATCAAACACATTCTTGGCTCCGGGAAGGGCTTCAAATACGGGGGCAAGGGTAAACACGGCTACGACGATGACTACGATGACGACGATGATTACGATGACTACGACGATGGCGATGATTATGACGACGATGACGACGAACAAGACGATGAGTATGAGGAGGATTACAAGGACGACAAGTACGGCAAGGCTGACGGCAAGTACGGGTCTATCGAGGAGGAAGGTTCAAAGCACTACCACTCTGGCAAGGATGCTGAGGGCTGGGGCTCCTTTTCAAAGTACCGCGGTGGCAAGAAGAAGTCCAAGAAGTTCAACCCGCTGCTCAAGTTCTTGTGTGAACTGAACAAGTGCTATGGCCCTCGGGTTAACCAGACCAACCTCCATGCAAACAGCACCAGGCAGTGCAGGAGGAGGATCTGCAGGCCTACCTTGGAAGAGACTTTGTCGGATCTCCGGTCTGGTAGGGATGGCAGGGCGCGTATCAAGTTTCTGAGGAAACAGTACTGCAGCCCTGACGAGAGAGCCGCCATCAGGTTCCAAATTTATGGGATTCGAGAGGCCGCAAAGTCCCAGTACCATCACCACCATCACCATCACCGCAAGGGTGCCAAGAAAGACCGCAAGCATTGTGCGCACAAGGATGGCAGGTATGTCGAGAGACATGGTTCAAAGTACAGCCGCCCTTACAAGGAGCGCAAGGAGTTTGTTCGGGTCCCGGCCAAGGACTTCGGTCGGCGGCACAAGACCCGGATCTCTCCGGAGTATAAGATTGATCGCTATCCTCACCACCACGGCGACGTCTATATCCAGAAGAACAAGGGTCCCGCCTCCAAGGACAGCCATCAGCATGGGACTGAGAGCCATCCTCACGGTGATGACAAGGTCCGTCTTTATCGAGTCCGGCCCGTGACTCATGATAAGCATGAGTACGATGACTATCCTCGACGTGATGGCGAGGTCTATGTCCAGAAGAGCAAGGGCGACCTTCAGCATGAGCACAGGGGCCAAGATCGGTATGAGCACGAAGACTACCCTCAGCGCGAGTCCAAGTACACCAAGCTGCACAGAAGGGCTTGGCTTGACTATCCTCTGGGTGTCCACAGGAACCGCATCACGAAGACCATTTACGGCTTGCAAGACAGCCTGATATCGTTACGGCTGGACCGGCCCCGCGAAAAGGCCTTGGAGAAGATCTACGGCTCAAAGGAGTTCAAGCCCAAGGGCGGAAAGACCAAGTGGACCATCAGCAAGCCCGTCAACCCTGCGACCTTTTGCACCACCCTGGAGGACTTTCACGAGTGGGTGGCCTGGCGAACTGCGCGCCCTTATCCCAGCAATGATGAGAAGGGGGAGCAGTACCAGCTTGAGGTGAGTTAAACTCGACATGGATTTTACCGATGAGTCTTCTCTCGTACTGACCCCGTAATAGCACGACATGGAAGTTCTTGAGATGTGGGACAGCGTCATGAGCCAGCTCCTGAAGGAAATACAGCGCCAGAAGCGGTATGAGAACCACCGCTACGCGTGGGGCCCTGAACTTCTCGAAACTCGATGCAATACCCAGCCCTTCCAACTGGCTGACAAGCTCTGGGCCTCGGCTAAGCTTGCCCTCAAGAACTCTCACAGGGAGAACTGGGCCACCTGCTTGATGTACCGTGAGCTTCGGGAGGTTCTCAAGAAGTACGCTGTAAGTTGCTGCATGGTTCTCACCTACTCGTTCGAGAGTGTGCAATGCTGATATGATCATAGGCTATCGAGAGCATAATCAAAGGTCGGTCCCATGCCTCCTCCATCTATGACGTCGCCGAGCAGCTGAGCTGGATGTGCCGTGAGCCTCGCTCTGTTGCCAAGTTCCACCACAACCTGCCCGAGTACGGGACGTCCGTGTACGAGAAGCCTGGGCCAAGATACGCCCAGGACGAGGGGCGTACCTCTGGGGAGGGGCGCACCCCTGAGGAGGGCGAGCAGCGTGAGAAGCACGAGTCTGGTTCCCGGGAGAGGCACCAGCGTGACTACATCCAGGGGCACCGCTCTGGGGGGCACTCGAGCGTCTATTCCCCGGAGAGACAAGGGCCCAACTACCATAAACAGGACGAGCCCACTCATCGCCAAAAGCATGAGCCTACTCTTCGTCAGAAGCATGGAGTTGCCCACCACCCGGAGCATGAGTCCATCCGCTACCACAAGTATGAGCCAGCCCATCATCAGAAGCAGGACCACCATAAGGAGCACCGGGACGACAAGTTTAAGAAGGATCTGGGCGGAATCAGTCATCTATTCAAGCATGAGCCCGACCATCGTGAGAAGAATGAGCATCACAAGGGGCACCAGGACGACAAGTCCAAGAAGGACCTGGGCGATTTTGATGATTTATTCAGGCATGAACCGGCTCATCGTCAGAGGCATGAAGCTATCCCCCACCCGAAGCATGAGACCATCCGCCACAGCAAGTATGTGCCTGCCTACAACCAGAGGCAGGAACCCGCCCATCATCAGAAGCACGAGTCTACCTACCGCCATAATGAGCCTAGCTATCGTCAGAAGCATGAACATACCCACCATCAGCAGCATGAGCACCGTAAGGAGCCCCAGGATGACAAGTTCAAGAAGAACCTGGGCAGTGTCGATGATCTGATCAAGAACTTCTTCACTGAGAATTCTGACGCCTTGACCAAGGACCCCAGGCCTGCCTATACCGAAGGGCGAAGACCGGTGCGTAACCTGAACGATTTCAAGCACTTGGTCGAGGATCTTAGCTCTGGTCCTACCCGCAAGCCTGGGCTGCCGCATACTGAAAAAGAGGGGAGCCTGGATGCCAAACTCTGGGAACTGACCAGGATCGTCAGGGCTGCCTATGCAGTCGAGGACGAGTTGGTGCATCATGGGGATGACAAGTCTGGCCGTCACGAGAAGGGGGACAGATATCACAAGCCCGAGGATAGGCCTACTCATTACCAGAAGCAGGACAACCATCGCCAGTCTGAACATGAGCGTTCTCACCACAGCAAGGGGGATGACCACCGCAAGTCTCAGCCCGAGTCTGTCCGTCGCTACAAGGAAGACAGCTATCGCAAGTCTGAGCATGAGCGCGCTCGCCACGGGAAGGGGGACAACTACCCCAAGTCTGAGCCCGAGCGAGTCCGTTGCTTTCAGAAAGGCAACGATCACAAACCCGAGCACAAGTATGTCCATGACCAGAAGCAGCACATCGACTATCGCAAGCCTGAGCACAAGGGCGAATTCGCCTATCACCAACACCATGCCCGAGCCGCTTGCAAGAAGAAAGGTGCCGGTCTGGATGAGAACTTCAAGGTCGAGCATGTTGACCGGAAGACCTTGGCCAAGGAGCTCAAGGCGAACCAAGCCAAGAACCACGACATCGTGCTCACCAAGAAGCAGATCAAGAAGCTCCAAGGAATTCCCGCAAGTGGCCGCGCAAAGATCGCCGATGCGCTACATTTTGATGAAGGCTTCAAGAAGGACTTCGTTGCAGCCAAAAAGTTCGAGGGCAACCTGCTCGACAGGCTCAACAACGAGTACCGCGGGAGATACGAGGTCCCCAGATTTGCCACCATCTTGAACCAACTGGGCAGGCCCGGCCTCCAGCCCCGGTCTGTTGAATTTGTCAACAACCACCTTGAAGGTCAGAAAGACTCCCAAAGTGATGAGGACCGAAAGGATGGCGGCGAGGCTAACGACGATGCGAACAAGCAGGCTGAGAAACCCGCCAAGAACGCCGAAACCAAGGCAGAGGTGGAGGCCTACGATAAGAAGGTGAAAGAAAAGCTTGAATCTACCCGAGAGAATGGCTGGTGTGATGAGTTCAATATCCTGCTCCAGAGCCTCTTCTTCACCTCGGCCAAGTATACCACCAAGGAGGAGCTTCACAGATGCGCCCACAAGGATAGGGCAAAGGCCGCGGAGGAAAAGCAAAGGAGGAAGGATCGCAAGGACAAGGAAGAGAACATTTCTGCTGCCAACGACCACGCTCGCATTTTCAGATTGAACCGAAGGGGGACTAGGTAATGGTGGTGGTAGTCATGGTGATGCTATCTATTGAATACTGGAAGGGTTGCGGTTGGAAAGTGTGCTTAATTTCTTCTGCATGTGCGTTAGAGTTCACTAATAATACATTGCCTTATTCTCGGAAGAATTGCAAGCCCAGAGTCAAATAGGGACCAGTGTTGAGGTTGGGAATAGCTTCAACCGCGAGGCTTGGGAGGGGAATGCGTTTTGTCGGGCCGACAATAGGCCGACTCACGTGTCTCCAGCCTTCCAAGCTCTGGGCACCTCGCATCCATGGTGTCATTACGTAGGGGGTACGTACCTTTGAACCATCCATGTCAGCAACCGCCCCCCAGGCCCCGGAATGTCATGAAGTCGTCCGGCCAGGCTTCAAGCTTCCCCTAATCATATCATCCATCAATCGTCGAATACGCGAGCCTGTGAGCCAATTCTGCAACTTTGAAGTGATGAGTGCTGAGCGGGTCTCGCAACATGGGCCAGAATCTTTCGGATGAGCATCCGCAGCGGCGGTCGCGAGAAGAGCTAACCCATGAGCTTGTGAGCTGCCCTCACACGTCAGAACCCATCCACCAGCAGCTGACACCAGACCATTGCATAGGCTGAGAGGTTCAGGAACAAGTGTTTTACATCCCTCGAATTCTACTCGCTCAAGGATGTCTTCAAGAGCCTTGCAGATCAGCAGGACTCCATCAGGTACCTGAAGGAGGATACCATTGCCCGGTACCTGGAGATCCCCGACATCCTTGGCGCGTCACCTGTCATTTTTCAGATGGTCTCGTACCTGGGTGCCTTTCCGTTCCTCCAGGATGCCCCGGTAGTACTGGAACTCCCGCGCGTTATCATGGTCGTCGTCATCATGACTGAGCGGTACAAGACCGTGCTGGCGCGGGGCTCCTCGGACAGGACCAAGCTGCTGTTCAAGAGCCTGGCTGTCTTTGATCGGAAGCTATCTGAAGCAGCCATCGCCCCGGACATCGCTCAACTCCAAGGGCTAAAAGAGAAGGATGAAAAGGTAGTCACAAATTCGCACGCTGCCGGTTTCGCAGTGGACGAGGCTGGCGATGAAGCCGACGATGACGATGACGACGACGACCTCGTTTTGACGGCATTTGAGCTGCTTGATGTCAAAGAAGCCGCGGACCAAGGCCACGCGCCCAAGTTCCATAGTGCAACGATTCCAACTGACAACTTCCGCAAGCTCCTCATGTTGCTTCTGCTCGCAGCTCCGCTCGATCCCCAGGAAAGCCTATCCCTATACTCGACCCGCGTTGTTGGGGATGAACTACAAGGTCTTCGCTCGACTGCTGAGTGCATCCTCGCCTCCTTTGTCAATGCCGAAACATCACCCGGCATCAAGTACAACCACTTCAAGACCATCATCCCTGTGATTTCACCCAATCTCTTCCGTGGGTTCAACGGCCTTTTCGAACATTTCCTATTTTCCAAAAATCTAGACTTCTCCAAACACCAGAATGATACCCCAGGAGCTACTGAAACCCACAAGGTGGCACAGCCCCTATTGACCGAGTCCGGCGACATCTTAAATCACAACACGCTGTGCCAGATTTCACTTTTCCTTCCCGGCTCGGATCTCTTTCGCCGAGTGAGACTGCTCTACTCCGGCAACGATGCTGGCTTCTCGATGGGAAGCTTCCAGACAAAGGTGTTCAATTGGCAAGCACCTACGCTACTCCTGGTGAGCGGGACGAGGCTCGGCGATGTCCCAGATGGGGGCCAGGAGGCCACCTTTGCAGCATCGCTCCCACCAAAGAGATTCCCTCATGGGAGCAAGTCAGATCGCCTCACCTTTGGCGTATACGTTCGAGAACCGTGGAAGCACACTCATCGAGAATGCTTCGGCAGTGCAGACACGGTGCTCTTCCAACTTGAGCCGATCCACGACGTCTTTCCAGCGTCAACTATTAACAAAGATTACGTTACCTTCACCAAGGCACCAGCTCACCATCCCATGCTGTCGTTCGGGTGCCCACACCCACACCCATCTCAGGCCCACAGAAAAGCAGAGATGTTACACCTAGGCCCTGTGTCGTTGTTGCTGGACGATTCGTTTGAGTTTGGGGTATTCAACCACGATTATACCTCGCGAGGTGGAGCGTTTCACTCGAGTGTGGTGAGGAAATATGACTTTCAGGATCGCTTCCAAATCGAAAGCCTCGAAGTCTGGGGCTGTGGCGGTGACGCCGAAGCCAGAGCACAAGCGGAGAGGTGGGCCTGGGAGGAGCGGGAGGCTGAAGCTCGTCGCAAGGTTAACTTGGGAACCGGAGATATCGAGGCGGATCGGGCATTGTTGGAGATGGCAGGGCTGGTCGGAGGGAATCGGAGCGGGGGCTCCATGGGGTGATAACTTGCTCACGCTCAGAGTTTGGTTTCTAGTCATCTGAGGAGCAGAAACAATTGAGAACAGTGGCTGATCTGGAGGGCCGGCGCCTCCAATTCCGCCAGCTTCATGACGTTATCGATCGTTAACACCGGTCTAAGAGTAGAGCCGTGCTGCACTCAAAGGCACCACCCATTCACTATCGTACACAGTGTGCTTGAGCCATATATCGGCACACAAAATGATTGTACAAGGCTCCGCTCCATATATCCAGCTCCTTTTATATGGGATCGTCAAGTCTAATCCTTCTTCTTGGAGGAGATGATCTCGCCGAGATCACCAAGAGAGCTCTTTGGATTTTTCTTCTTTTCCGGCTTGGCGCTTGCATCGTCCTCCACAGGTTCCTCGGCAGCCTTCTTCTCGCCCTGGGGCCAAAGCCCCATCCGGCCGAGGATGCCCCCGGTGTCGCCGGACGTCGCCTCTGTTGGCGCCGCTGTCGCCTGCGCCTCCTCCGCTCTCTGGGCCACGACCTGCTGCCTCCTCTGCTCCAGTCTCGCCTTCATGGCCTTCTCCTCTTCGTCTCGAGCCTCGAGCTCCCGGATCCACCTGAGGCGCTTCTCCTCGGCGTCGCGCTGTTCCTGGAGCTGGCGGAGCTCCTTGCTCTTGTCGCGATCCTTCTGGTAGTACATGCTGCCCGCCACCATGGCAATGATGGTGAATCCTTGGGCTGCCACTCGAGCTCGGAACATCCGGTTCGCCTGCTTGGAATCGCCGCGGCGAAGGGCCCGGTAGGCGTTGATGAAGGCCAGACTCGTCAGACCGATTCCTGTGGAGAGAAGAGAGACGGAGCTGTTAGAAGCTGGATCCGACAAAAGATGTGCGAATTGAGCGTTCAGAGGTGAACGGAGAGGGAATTACCCAAGGGAATCAACGGCTCCTCCTTGATCTTGCGAAGGACCTTTTGCATGGGACGTTCGTTGTAGAATTCCCTGTCTATCGCGTGAGCGGGGACTAGACGGCGGCAGACGGAGCATACTGGTTGTCGTCAAAGGACGAGGGCATCGGCCCCGGGAGAGAGGGCGGACCGTCAGCCATTGTGTCGTTGTGCAAGGCAATTGCTGGCGGAGAGGAATGGCCTTGTGGAAGTTATAAGAAGGAAAAGTAGCAGAGAGAGAGAGTGGGCTGAGGAAATTCAGCTTCGGGGACCCATGATGGATCCATTACGGCGCAAGCATCATCACTTTTGGCGGGCACTCGCCGACCCGCGGGCGGGCTCCACTTTCCCATGCGAGGTACGTACCTGCTCCGGGCTGTCGCTTGTCGCACGGACCACGTTTCTCTTCAGCAGCTGGGGACTCCACCAAAAACTCCAACGTCGTCGAGCTTATTGACGTGTAGCTTTGTCATCATCAGAAACAACATCTACATATTCCATTCAACCTCGGCGGTTCCGGATTGCCTTAGCATCGTCTAACGGTCCGGATCATCCCGTACTTGCCTATCGACCAACTCTACTCTGGCGACTCCGACATCCGAGGTCGACCAACCCTGCGATCTCTACCATCCCCTGACGAACACAGCTCCAGCATCATGCGACACACATGATATAGCCCACCATGTGGTTGCCGACGCCTTCCGTCGAGAGCATCACCCGGCCGCGAATAGCCGTGGCAGTTGTATCTACCATCGCCGCCGTCTCGATCGGGTACTATGCATATCAAAGCCGCACGTCGCAATCATTCGAACCGCTTCCTGGCGGTGGCTTGCATAGGAGCAACGCGATACGCCGCCCTCGTCGGAATCGCAGGAACGACCCAGACTCGAGCGCGTCGTCGGAAGCTCCAGGCGACGAGAATGTCGACATCGATACTGTGCGACCCTTGGGTGACGGCGAAACGATAGTCGAAGGTGCAGGGGACGAGTGGTGGAATGACTCCGGCGGCTTCCCTTCAAACCAGCGAGCTGGTCATAACATCGTCAACCTTCTCTTTCGGGTCTCAGAGGACAATGCGCGTCGAAACGGCTGCGTCCACCGCGGATGTCAGTGCAACGCCTGCGGCATGGTGCCCATTCGAGGAATACGCTACCGCTGCGCCAACTGTGCCGACTTTGACCTTTGCGAAACCTGCGAAGCCCAGGGCGTGCACATCAAGACTCATATCTTTTACAAGATTCGCGTGCCGGCACCGCCTTTTGGTCCTAGACAGATGCAATCGGTTTGGTACACTGGAGACCCAGATACCTGCAGACGAAACCTGCCACGCGGGCTGATCCCAAAGTTGACACGGGAGACGGGCTTTGAGCGGCCAGAGCTGGAGGCTTTCTGGGAGCAATGGACTTTTATGGCAAACTCGGAATGGAGGGACGACCCGGACGAGCTCGGCGTCGCCATGGATCGCAAGACGTTTGAGCGCTGCCTCGTCCCCACAGGAGGTTCTCGCCATGCCGCACCAAATCTCATCCATGATCGAATGTTTTCCTTCTATGACTCCAACGACGATGGCTTAATCGGGTTTACCGAGTTTCTTCAGGGACTATCATACCGGAAACGGATGGACAAACTACGCAAGATTTTCGCCGGCTATGATCTGGATGCCGATGGTTATGTGGACCGCAAAGACTTTTTGCGCATGTTTCGCGCATACTACGTTCTCTACAAGCAGATGCACAAGGATATTCTGGATGGCCTCGAGGTCCAGCTGCTTGCCAGTGCCGAGGCTCAACAACTAGTAAACAGCCGCCAACCACTCAGCAGTCTATTTGGACGGGAGGGCCGAGTTCCTCCAGGAGAGGGAGGGTTCCGCCACGAGGGTAAGACGTACCATCGGGACGGAAGTGTAGATGCCGCTGGAAATGAGACCGTTATTGCTCAGGATCGACAAGACGCTGCGGCCCGAGGCGATATTCTAACTGACCTCTTTGCCTGCGAAACTGACCAT
Source organism: Fusarium setosum (assembly GCA_013623625.1). Taxonomy (NCBI): domain Eukaryota; kingdom Fungi; phylum Ascomycota; class Sordariomycetes; order Hypocreales; family Nectriaceae; genus Fusarium; species Fusarium setosum. The sequence continues at coordinate 5,697 of JABFFE010000464.1, read as the reverse complement.
CGCTCGCGAAGGCGGTTCATCACCAGGAGCGACACTGATACGAACTGGAGAACGGTGCGTCGCCTTAGTGGGAGTGAGACCGACCGCACGTACTGGGTTACTCTGCTGGAGCCTCCATCGACTCTGGAGGAACTACCACCACTCCTGATGGGTAACCATAGCCTCGAGATTGAGGAACCAAGCGATGACGAGGATGACGACAGGGAAAGGGGAGTCAACGGTTACGAAGGCGTTAACGGCATCCGTGAGAACCAGAACGGCTCTGGGGGGCCATCCCGGTTAGAGAGTGAGATGAGAGCAGGAATCATTGCGAGAGATCGGAACCGGGCACCAAAGCTGGACAAGCGCAAAAGGGATATGGCCCGGAGACAGCTGCATGAGCGATGGAAGAGACGCCAGTTCTATCTGGACGAGGAAGAAGGTGGTTTCGCGCCAGATGACTGGACAGAGGACGAAGATATTCTCATGGACCTTCGCCGACTGGATGAGGCATCAAGTGGTGGAGAAGTTGGCTCACCCACAACACCCACCAAAGCCCGACTCGCTAATGGCAAACTGGGCCAAGGGGATGAAGCTGGCAGATCGGCCTCCCCCAGTCGTGCTCCGGACCGAATTCCACGCTGGCGGATGCCAGAAGCCGAACACGATGCCGGCAAAGAAATTTACTACCAGATCACTCAGCAAGCCTTCAATGAGTTGCTAGATACCATCTTCAAGCCAGTAGAGGATATTGCTGTACAGGCTGCGGAAACCAAAGAGCAACGAGAAAAGTACAAGGATGTACTAGACACTATCGAACTGGGGGATGATGACGGACCGAAGTCCTCCACGGCCGAGGGTGGTGATTCAAAGGTCAGGTCTGCTGCAGATAAGTCTCTGGAAGAGTTGTTGTCCGAGACTGGATACACCATCGCACTGCCTGAGGGCCGCAATGCAGTGGAGATTGATACCACTGTCGAGATCATTCATGAGGATGAGCCCGCGGAACCTACCCCCAAGCCTGACCCTGAACCAGTCTTTACATCTCCAGATTATCGAGATCCCACTCTCCCACAGTTCCGGCCGAACTCCCCAGATGAGGCCGATGATTCACCAAGACGCGTATGGTACCCTATCACACAACCCATTCCAGCGGACACCTCAGAGGAGAGCCCCGACAAGGAAGACGCTGAGGAGGACACTGCCCCAACATCAGACATGCTACGACATTGGAAGCGCCTCAGCCTAGCAGAAGCCCAAGCGATCAGCAGGGGCGGCTGGGGCAAGCTGAGCTTCAACGAATTCGAAGCTATATACAAGAGCCAGGAACACCAGGGCAACAGACTGGACTACCTTGGAAGCTGGATCGACTTTTGCATTCCCTAGAAGTTGAAACGGAGATCCAGAATTCTACTTGGGGCAGGATACCTTCAAAACTTTCGGATACCCAACCCACAACGAAGAAGAACAAATTCTCCACTGAGAACATGAGGGAACTGGCGAAGCTCCAAGGAGCTATGAAGACAGATGTGAGATGAAATAGAGACAGGGGCGCCAAGAGTTGGGACATAAATGTGTCAGTGTATGAGTAACAGTCATGAAAAGCAGCGCTAGGAGAAGAGATAGGATAGCGATTAACCATAATGTTTACGTACAACAACCTCATATTGCCGAGCCCATTATCTGGTCTACATGACTTGAACTATCAGAAACATGCAGGGACTCAGCAGTACATAATACCAATAGCCTGAAACCATCTAACACAGCCTATGCCTAGTCCTCGCCCCTATTCAGCATTTCAATACTTGTTGTCATATGCCGGGACTTCAATCACGACAATTTCCTTGTCTTTACTACCGTCTCCCTCTACGGCCGCCGAGACACAGGAGATGATGGCAAAGATGATCAGAATGACAATGATGAAAGCGATGCTGAAGAAGATTCCAATAGAGATGAGCTTAAACAGCACACCGGCAAAGAGAACGTAAAAGGCAGGGCCGATAAACGTCCGCTCGTTGCCTTGGTCTATACCCGACAACTGAATGAGCGAACGAGGGCCGTCGTTCATGGCGTATATGACGAGTACACCCGCGCCGAGAAAGGCCGCTGTATCTATCATGGCAATGCCGTAGTAGACCCAACGCTGCAGCTTGTTGCGGAGGAGACTAAGGGAGAGGACGGCCAGGGGTAGGACAAGGAATGACAGGATGGTTGAGATGAGGGTGAGGGCGACGGCGGCTTTGAGGAGGGATTTGGGACGGGAAGGTGGAGGGAGTTTATCCTCGACTTGAGCGAGGGCAGTCTTCCAGGGCTTGATGTGCTTGGCGATGGTTGAATCAGAGGCTTCGTCGCCGAGACTCGTCTTGACGGCGAAGGTTATCATGTCTTCTGTGGTCATGGCTGGGGGGAATGAGCGTTCGCAGGTAGGGGTTTTGTCGCCGGGGTAGATTACGCAGACTCCTGATCGATGTATGTTAGAAGGAACTATGTTTATTTGAGTATTCACATACCAGAGAGACCCCAGTACCAGTGATTCGGGAACTCATCAAGGCGAAGATCCTCAGCAGACACCCGGGTGGTGTTGGTGGCTGCGTCGATGAGGTCCTGGCTACTGACGCGGAACAGGTAGATGGACTGGGTCGAGGGGGACATGCAGCCGATGAGAATTACGAAGTTGGCAACCAAACCGACTAGAGTGTTTTGTTAGGTGAGAGTTCCGAGGGAATGTGTCCAAGGCGGACAACGTACTGAGGATTGAAATCATGAACCAGATTGTGAAACCCTTGGATTCTTCCCAGCCTAGGAGATAGGCAAAGAACTGGCCCCATGATCTCTTCTTTCTGGGCTCATCGAACATGGTGGCTGGTTGATAAAGACTGCGCCTTTCCTGTAGTGATACCGATGTTTTTGCTGTCAAGAATGAAAACAGTCGTATCTCTAGAAGCACCACAGAGGGGAACTCACGCACTTCAAATATCCCTCGATCTCCCCTCTACATCTCTGATCACGATCCTCCTTACGGCCACCGACACCCCAAATTCACCCAGGATCGCTGCATGCTTCGTGGCGCCCGGACGGGAACTATCATCACTTACACGCTAGTCTGTCCAGCGTCGATCTTGACCTCGAAATAGCCGTTGCCAATGCCATTGCTGCAGGGGAAAGCGGAACGGGTTGTCAGAGGCCGCAGCTGATTTGATGCGTAACCGCCAGGTGCGGAACTGCGCGAGTTCAGCTGGCAGGGGTTCATGTCTAGAGTTGAAACGATAAAGGCAAGGGAGATTTGATGGGCTTTTCCTTTTCGGCAAGGGAGGAATAAGTTATTGGGCGCCACGGGGCAGTAAATACTAGCTGTTCACTCATCATCATCTTTGTTGTCCATACACAAGCTGCCCGATGGATGGAGGTGGCGTCTTGGATGATAAAAATAAGCTTATGTTTAACCTAAGCGCTAAATTTACGTTTAATCGCTTTACCAACACCAACACCCTTTCGATATCAAATGCCATTTTCCCTCATGTCCAGCATGTCATTATCTACACTTTGATTGAGCCCTTTACCACTCAGACAGTTTGCTGGGTCGAGTCCACGCCTGCAAATCCGAGCAAGGCGTTCCAGGTATCAGCCGTGCTCTGGTCGCGCGTCCCCAGGGCCTCGATCTGGGCCTTGGCATCTTGGCACGCCGCCTTTGCTGCGTCGCTGGCGTCGCACACGTTGGTGAGCTGATCGCAGATGCGGTTCGTGATGATGTTGGGGTTGAGGGCTTCCTGCTGGCCCTTGGCCACGAGGGGGTCCTGAGGGATGAAGGTGAATTCGTCGGCTGGGCGCCCGTTGAGGCCACCGATGCGAGCCATTGTTGGCTGGCAGACACCAAAGTCGAGATCACCAGTGTTCGCATCGGCAGTACCATTACCAGCGGCAGCATCACCAGCAGCAGCTCCGTTGCCAGCATTGCCAGCGTTGCCGTTGTTAGCGTTGCCGTTGTTTCCACCTTGGTTGTTCTGATCGCCAGTAGCAGTGCCATTCCCAGCAGCAGCACCACCGCCGTTGGCAGCACCATTACCATTTCCGTTGTTTCCTCCCTGGTTCTGGTCGCCAGCAGCAGTACCATTCCCAGCGGCACCACCGTTTCCAGCGTTGCCTCCTTGGTTGTTTCCTTGGTTGTTGCCCTGGTTGTTGCCTTGACCGTTGTTGGCATTACCATTACCAGCGTTGCCCTGATCATTGCCTTGACCATTGTTCTGACCATTGCCTTGGCCGTTACCTTGGTTGTTACCCCCAGCGTTGCCTTGGCCGTTGTCCTGACCGTTGTTGGCATTGCCATCTTGAGCGGCATTGTCTCCGGCAGCAGCGTCTCCTCCAGCGTTGCCCTGGTCGTCTTGGTCGTTGCAATCGGCGTCATCCCCGTTGGCAGCATCATCACCAGCAGCGGCATCATCGGCGGCGGTTCCGTCTCCCGCTGCGCCGTCATTGGCGGCACCACCACCGTTGGCAGCGTCATTGCCAGCAGCAGCATCGTTGCCAGCGGCGTCGCCTCCAGCATTGTCTTGACCGCCATTGCCTCCGTTGGCAGCGTCGCCGTTAGCGGCATCGTTACCAGCGGCGGCATCATTTCCAGCATTGCCGTTGTTTCCCTTGTTGGCGTTGTTGTTCTGGTTGCCATTGCCATTCTGGTTGGCGTTGTTACCATTGCCTCCAAGAAGGCCTCCCAAGAGACGATCAAGTAGCCCGTTCCCGTTACCACCTCCTTGACCCTGGCCATTGCCATTGTTGCCGTCTTGTGCACCATCGTTTCCATTAGCTCCACCGTTGCCGTTGCCGTTGCCGTTCCCTTGGTTTTGATCGTTGTTGCCATCCTGGTTGTCTCCGGCATTGCCACCTTGACCCGCATCAGCCCCATTATCTTGACCGGCATCAGCTCCGTCTCCTTGACCATTGCTGGGGGTGGCTGTAGGGGTGGCGTTTCCAGCTCCAGCGGTGCTGCTCGTAGCAGTTCCGTTGTTACTGGGTGGAAGCACGCCAGCCGCAGTATCGTTGCCGTTTCCTGCGCCCTGGTTGCCACCATTTGCGCCTCCAGCATTGCCCTGGCCGTTGTTCCCATTATTGGCATTACCAGCGCCGGCGGCTGCATCACCACCAGCTGCTCCTCCAGCCGCTCCTCCAGCCGCTCCTCCAGCAGCGCTGTCTAGCCCATCCAAGGCAACTTTCTGTCCATCTGCGCCAACGGCTGTAAAGTTGCCAAAGCCCTGAGCGATCATGACCTCAGCCTGTGACAGGCCCTGAGCATCAAACGGCGTCGTCTTGGAGGTTTTTGAGTTGGCATTCTCAACATCTGAGCCACCAACAGCTGGATCCACGAGGGGAACGATGCCTCGGAGGGCAGCGGTTGCGGGAAGGCTGGCGTCTGCGCACACATTTGGAACATTGACGGCAAAGGGGTTGAAGTTGGTCTCGGCAGCTACGAGGCCAATTGCTGCATCCACGACTTGCTTGTCTGTTCCCAGCTCAGTGACGATCTTATCGGCGATGCTAAGCTGAAGTCAATCGTTAGCGGGCTGGATGTTTAAGTTTGTTGTGAAAACTCCTCACCTTATCGCATGGGCTTGCAGCGGCAAGCAAAGATGACGGGATGCTGCCAGCAAGGGTGGCAGCAACACCAGGCTGGCCGAAGCCAGCATCGCCGAGGGCCTGCACCGCAGCAACGGGTTCCTGCTCTTG
>JABFFE010000463.1:0-42786 GCA_013623625.1 Fusarium setosum | reverse complement strand
CTTATTCCCATGTTCCCCATGTCGCCGACCACCACCCCGGCCCTCTCACACCACCACTATCAGCCCTGCATCAGCACCACCCCCTGGTCCAAGTCAATATGCATGCTGACACGTGACAGCCTGGTCATCACCTCAGACGCCTTCAACTCCAAGATGCAGCCCGCCCGTCATCGCATGGTCTACGCCCTTCTCCGCGACGAGATGGCCCAGGAGGGCGGCATCCACGCCCTGCAGCTGCGCACCATGACCCCCGATGAGGAGGAGCGCCAGAAGCGAAAGAAGGAGGACCAGGCCAGGGCTGCTGCCGCTGCCGCTGAAGAGGCCGAGACTTGAACTTATGGGACACTTCTCTCAAACTTAATGACACTCTAATGACAGGATTTACGACTAAAGCTGAAACTGGATACTGGAAACAAACAACGAATTCGGACCAACCAACTGGCCACAGGAAAGATCGAGGGCGAAAAAAAAATATCAACGTCAGGATGGGGCAGCGAAGTCGTCGTGCCACGGAGTTTGGATGGACAGAATGTAGGATACCCCGTGGATGAGACGCGCACACCAGAAAGGGAAACGGCGATTGGCAGGCGAAATTTTCAACCATGAAACATCGAGATACGAGGATTTTTTTCTTGACTTCACACCTTGACGAAAAGGCAACTTGAACCCAAGGCTCTCTCGAAGCTCTCGAAATCCTGGATAATCCACCAGGCAGTCAAACTTAATAGCCAGGCCAAAGTCGAGCCAAGCTAGCTTACCATAGACATGTTATGTTGCCCACGCACAATAGACAGTTCTTTCCGCCAAAGCATCACCGAATCTGGTCTCTTTTCAACTAGAAGAAACCTCTAGGTTTTGTCCTTTTCACAAACAAATATTCCGGCCTTTTTTTTTTACCAGCCATGTCCTCCATGGACATGGGACGCTAATGGCCCATGACAGTTCCAGACAGGAGGGATTCTCCCCCCGGGGTATCAGTTAAACACAAGACAGAGAATATCACAAAACGCCCGACCCAGTACTCCCTCCAGGATAACGTCATCTCACTCCGTCATACAATCCAAGGATCCCCACAAGAAGATTACAACCTCCCTACTCCATCCGACTGCTGCTGCTGCTGCGGAGACCACGCGTATTCTTGCCATTCAAGGTTTTCCTCTTCATGAAGTGCTCCCTGAGCCTCAAACGCTCCTCAGCGGTCCGCCCACCGGGTGTCGAGGTGAGCCTGCTACTAGACGCAAGTCTATCAAAGTACTGCGACGGCCGAGGCGCTCGCATCTTTGTGGATGGCGTTGCGATGGTTGATGGCGGCGCCATGGACGTCTTGGGGATCTGAGGAGAGGGTGGCGCGGGAACCTGAGTCAGGATCTCCCGGGGACGCGATGAGAGCGGTGGTGGCGCCTGGGTTAGAATCTTCTGAGGTCTGGAAGGCCATGGTGATGCGGGCGCGGGCGGCGGGTTTTGCTTCACCCTCGACTTTTCTGAGAGCCTCGACGAGGGCTGACGTGGAGGAGTCGGCTTTGAGACTGCGGGTCTCGCTGGGTGGTCAATATCCATCGCTTCAGCAACAACCAGCGGTGCCAGATGATTCGACTGAGCACTTTTGCTACGCTGGTCTTGACACACTCTGTCAGACACAACCAGACTCGACACAGCATCGTCATCATCCGAGTCAGACTCGGCTTCCGAGCTCGTGTAGATGCTTATGTCGTCGTCTTGCATGATGAGCTTACTGGCCCTTGCCACCTCTTCGGGGTAAGATTTGAGAATGAGGCTCAGGTTGCCCCGGTTCACCACGTATCGATCATATTCCGTCTTCTCGCACAGCTTATTGAACCAATCAATAGCAACCATGATCTTCTTCCGCGGTCTGACGCTCCGGACGTACTCCTTGTAGTCTTCAGTCCAGGCTCGGATAAAGTCGTCATACAGGCAGTCCCGAAGCTTGTTGCGCCGGCGCAAAAAGTTGAGATACACGCAAGCATCAACAAATGATTGCTTCGTACCCGCTTGCTTTCGACCCCGATCGTCTTCTGCGTATGCCGGATAATGATGCTTAAAGACTTCGTATGGCTCTGTTGGCCCGGACGGCTCTATGCGAAGCTGTGAAGAGGGCCCGGATTTTCTTGGGGGTACAAGTCTGGATTCGGAATCAAAAGCTTTGCGAGCTTTCTCTGCTTGTTTTGGAGTGCTTGGCTGTTTTGGGGTTGCCGGTCTCTCCTCGTTTTGGCTCTCGATGGTTTCGCCGTCTCTGTCGGTTCCGCATCCCTCAATGGACTGCATGATTGATTCTTCTTCCCGCTGTGAGGGGTGTGCCACATCGATTTGTCCATCGTCCGATTGAAGAGCTTCTTGGGTGTCTTGGATTGGCTCGTTTTCCTCGATGGACTGTATGACAGAATCTTGTGTCCCGGGAGCTTTGTACGTGGCGGGGATGATCGAGTCGGACGACGTTGGTATAGAGCTCTCGATTGTCGTAAATGTCTTGGTCGCCGGGAGACGGTTCGGCATTGGTTGGGCTTTCTTCTCCGTGTCGTCAACATCGATGCTTTTGAAGATCCGCCGGGAGCGCCGCTTTCCGGGAGTAGCGTGCTCTTGAGGCGCTTCAGTGTCGGTAAGAACAGTGCTCGGAATTACGCGCTGCGTGGGATTGCTCGGTTGTGCACAGGGTGGCGTGGCCATTGTCCGGTTTGCTGATGAAATGGGAGACGGTACAGTTGGGGCAAGGCGTGCCGCTGCCCGATTCACCGAGACAGTCGGGCCAGTCTGGGCCTGTGGGATCTCCTCTTCCAAGTCATCCTCAGATCCATCCGACTGTGAATCAGCAGGTGGGTGGATTGGTCGTGGAGGAGGGGCCAAGGGGGCTGTCTTTGGCGTTTCGTGAACGATGGAAGATTGGACTGCGGTATCGGTAGCAACCTGGGTAGACCGAGATGGCCTGGATTGTTCGGGGGACTCGCTCCATGTCATGGATCGTTCGGGTGACGATGCCTGGGTGTTACCATCGGTCCTGGGCGTGCTCGTGACGCCGTTCCGCAAGCGCTTGCTACTTGTAGATGTCACAGGAGTACCGCTTCGTTTGCGTTTTCGTGGCGTAGCGTTCCCAGATGAAGCTTTGCGGGCAATATATGCCTCCTTCACGGTCTTGAGGACATGTCCTGGGACATGAGTGAGTCCGTGAGGCTGATCTCTCAGGTCAACTGCCCATGAGTCGGGTTCTTCTAACAGGTGCTTTTGGTCTCTTGGTATATTTGTGAGGTTCCGTCGCCTAAACAGCTCCGTGACGTCCCGCGAAGGGGACGAAGCGAACGACATTGGCCCGACAGAGTGCCTAATGCGGCTGGCGAAGGACGTTACATCTGCCTAGCGTGATTTGGGCGGGATGTGGGCGCGAGTCGAAACGAGATAGGTGGGAGAGCCGCGAAGAGAAGGGCGACAATGATCGGCTGCAGTGACGTGTAGGAGGTGTAGGGGGAAGGATCGCGGGCACTCCGCGTCGAACCGTAGTGACGCTCAAGTGAAGGGTCGTTTGCTTGTGAATCGAATGGAGGTGCAGCGCGTCGCGACGGGTAAATTTGGGCCGCGTCCCTAAAATCTGCGGGGTTAGGTTTGGAGACAGCCCTTGGGTGGCAGTTGGCTCGTGCTTGATCGGTGTTAAGTCCCGAGTACTTTGCGAAGATCCTTGCTCTTACCTAATATCCGTGTAAAGAGTTACCCAAGGTCGTACTGGCTACTTGTCAGCCGTTAGTGCTCGTCGGTGCCTTCCGGGGTCTGACGCCATCACGCATCCATCTTGGCCGCCCAAGCTCGTTCTCGACCTTGGATCTTCACGACGCACAGCCGTGATTAGCTGCGCGGGACGGCATTCCTTCTGGGCCGCTAGACGCTGCTGATGCTCTTTCGTCATTCAACTTGACTTGAGCTAACTTGTCTCAAGCCTAAGCAACCCTAACTTGCGCCGTCCCGCCTCCCAAGGTCTTTCCTTGCTGTCTCGTCCTGTCCCCACGACGTCCTCACCGATCAGCGAACCCTGAAGATCGACCGCTTGCATCGTTCCCTGGTGGCCACTTTCCAGCGACGACGTGTTAACCTGCTCTTCGAAAACATCCCGAGGCCACCATGCTGCCGACATCTCGAGCCTGCTTGGTTGCTGTTGCGGTTGCTTGAATGGCCAACGTCACATGGAATGAGTTCTGGGCGTACAAGTCCTTGCAACTGACCGTCATTTCGCCCCGTACTTATCGACCTTTGATTCAATATCTCCTCGAGCCAACCATTAAGCGCCCTCTCCAAGCCTTCCATCTTTAATTTTCAAATACCCACGTCACTATGCCGAAACCTACTTCTGGGTCTCAGGCGTCGGGGAGCTCTCCTGTCCGAACCCGCCGAGATTCCCTCAACTCCATCTCAGTTGCTTCTACCACCGATAAGGGCCAGCTTGCCCACACCCTCGACCGAATACATACCTCTGCAAGCCAGTGTGACTCTCTCACGACTTTCAACGATTTTGCGCCACCTCCCACGGCTGCTCCAGCCTCGGAGAGCAAAGGCACAGCTGGCGACCTGGTACAGCAGGGATTCAGCGGCCTCTATAGTCGGCTGAGGGAAGCCGTGGGCGCGGGAGGTTCCTCAAAACCATCCCAGGAACAAGCGGCAGCAGAGAAATCAGAGCCATCTTCGAAAAGGACTTCTATCGTTGGAGGCCATGCCTCGAAAGCCTCTATCGGCTCTATCAGTCGAGCCGACACTGGTGCGACCTTGTCTACATCTTCATCACAAGCCCCCGTCACAGCCGACGGAGCCTCGACTAATGTCGGAGGCGGTGCTGTTGAAACTCGGTCACAAGCCTCTCAGTCATCTAAACCCTCAAGTATCAGCCTCATGTCAGGCCAAAAGTCGAACCCTACGACCCGTCAAAGTTTTTCCGCGAAGCCTCCCAGTTCCATTGCTGCCGACCCTACGATTGCTCCTATTACTGTGCATAGGGATGCTAGTCACAGTACCTTACGCACTGAAGATAGTGGTGGATTAGGTTCAAGCCGGAAGAGTATCAGTAGCAGGGCCGACCTGCAGGCGCACCTTTCAACGGCTGAATCATCAGCCAACCTGTATGACTTGAAGGACGGTAAACTGCCGCCTAGATCTAAGCGGGAAGACACATCCAGCATCGACGAAAGCACCAAAAGCCCGACAAGCCCGAGGAACCAATCCCACCATGCCCCTTCGATACAAACTCGTGGAGTTCGGAGCCCCTCCATTACCTCATCTCTACTATCACCCGACAGCATCAGAAGAAAACCTGCCGTCATTGACCGGATCAGTCGGTCAAGGTCTCCTGGCGGTCATGATTCAAGAGAGTCTTCGTTGGATCGAGGAACCGCAGAACCTAGCCACATCAGCACTTCTGCTCATGACTCGGTTTGCCATGAATCCTTCTCTCAAGAAGCAAAGCCACAAAAGATGGCTTCGGGTGATCTTAGAATACCTGGCACAGCCATGAGCAACGAGGAGGCTTCCGAGCAGGTCAACGCACAGCTCACCCGAATGCGCAAGCAAGTGTTGAGCAAGGAATTCTGGATGAAGGACGATACCGTCAAAGAGTGCTTCCTTTGCCAGACTCCATTCAGCGCATTCAGGAGGAAACATCACTGTCGGACCTGTGGTTGCATCTTCGACTCGAAATGCACCACCGTCATATCGGGAGAGAAGTTCGGTGTACAGGGTTCGTTGCGTGTTTGTAAGCGTTGTCTGGAAGTCATCACTAGACGTTTCGATGGGAGCGCCTCAGAAGACTCTGGGGACGAACAGTCCTTCATGCCCAGGATCTTCGGCTCCAGTCATGCAAAAACCCCCAGCAATGCTAGCCAGTCCAAGCCCAGAGAGCCTGAATCCGGAGTTGCGTCAGAAGGTTCAGAAGATTCCCGGCCCGTCTCAACACCGATGATGGCCATCCCTGCAACACGCCGTATCGGAGAATCTCGTACCGCTGCTGTCCTTGAAATCGATGTCCCTCAGCAGCTGAGCAGACCCAACTCGTCGCGGTCTCTAAGGTCCCTGACTGGACGGCCACACTCCTCTGCAGGCCATAAACGACATCACTCTAAGCACGCTGGTTTCCTAGGTCGCTTCAAGCCAGCCCCTGAAGAGAGGGCGCCATTTCGGCGAGGTATCGATGACGAAAATGCCAAGAAACCAAAGTTCCCAGCCTTTCATGATGATAATATCATTGACCCGGAGCTGGCTGACTACATGTCTGACGAGTCGAGCGAGGACGAGCAGATGAGCATCTTTGCAACAATGACCGGCGATCTACAACCAGGGAGTCTCGGTGATGACAAATCGGAACTCGCGCCGTATGTGAACGCTAATAGGAAACATCGCCATAGGGCAGGCGAGAAGAGCATTAGCGGCATGAGTTATGCCAGCAGAGGCGGGCTTGACGACCTTCCCAGTGGCCTAATCGGACATCGACGGCCACCAAGGCGACGGAACACGAGCAACGTTAGTGGTAGCATGCATCACCTGCCTTCGCCACGTCCAAAATCTGCCGTGTACAAAGGACCGTCGCAATCATCAGAGATGCTCTTCTCTTTAGATACTCCTCACCAGAGTGGGCACCAGATCACTAGAAGTGACTCTTTGCAACATAAGAAAGCGCCCAAGGCCGAGCTCAACGCATCGAGTCTAAGGCACGTCGACAAGCTTTTGCATCAGTTACTAGATGATGCCGAGATCTCGAACCCGCCAGCATGGCAGAAAGCCCTGGTTCCAATCCTTCTTCGGGCGACAGATGATGTGGACCCGGATGTTGCCAAGGGAGAAGATATGGACATACGGCACTACGTCAAGTTGAAGAGGATTCCCGGGGGCAAACCTGGCGACACGGCTTACATCTCTGGAGTAGTCTTCACCAAAAACCTGGCGCTGAAGAGCATGCCGCGCAGGATTACAAACCCACGGGTTATGCTCGTCACATTCCCCATTGAGTATCAACGGCATCAACAGCATTTTATGAGCTTGCAACCCGTCATCGAGCAGGAAAAGGAGTTTTTGCGAGTTGTGGTTCAGAGGATCACGAATCTTCGTCCCCAGGTACTCCTCGTTGAGAAGAGCATCTCAGGCGTGGCATTGCAGTATCTCTCCGACGCGAATATCTCAGTGGCTTACAATGTTAAGCACACCGTCATTGAGGCAGTCGCCCGCTGTGCTGAGACAGACATTATCTCCTCCCTCGATATGCTGGCCTTGCCTGTACAAATTGGAAGATGTTCTAGCTTCGAGGTTAGGACGTTTGTGAACAACGACTACCCGGGCCGAAAAAAGTCCTACATTTTCTTGTCTGGCTGCACGCCAGAGCTCGGCTGTACTATCGCTCTGCGAGGTGCCAATAGAGAGGTACTTTCAAAGGTCAAACACATCATGGAATTCATGGTATATGTCGTCTACAACCTCAAGCTCGAGTCAAGTCTTCTCCGAGATGAATCCATTGAAGCTCCCGAGGGTGGCGATTCTATGACGAGCTCTCTTCACCTTTTGGGCGATAGTATCAGGTCGTTGAGCATCAACAGCGTCGAACACTCTAAGGACGGCCCGGCTGTCGTGTTCAATCAACCTCCTGGGGATAGCGAGCCGCCTTCGCAAACAACTATGGACAACGCTAGCATTGCTGGAACAGATGATACAGGCTCCTTGAACCAATCTGGCCAGCTTGCCCAAGAACGTGCACGGCTGGTTTCTCTTCAAGATCATCCTGACCCTGCAGCTCAAGACCAGACCAGCCAAGTCCCGGATGACGTTCCTATGCCTACATACTACAGCGACATGGTGGCTAAATATGAGACTAAAATCCTCTCTGCCTCGCCATATGTCAAGTTCACACAGCCCTATCTCTTGATGAAGGCACGCGAACAGGAGAGAAGGCTTCTCTATTTGCGGAGACTCCGTGACCACGACTATTATGAGGAAAAGAGCGATCCGGAGAAGGCAGAGCCTCAGCGCTTCCAGCTCATCAAACCCGAGATGGTTGAGGAGATTGGCCAGAAGGCGCCCCGGCAGATCATGGAGATCCTCCGAGCTGTTCACGACGCCGAGTATGACAAGGCATTGTACAACTACCAAACACAGACGCGCCAGTGGGAGACTTATATCCAGGGCAACCTCGATCTCTTTGACCCCTACTCCCATCAGAATATTGTTGTCCTATTCTCCGAGATCTGCACGGAAACAAAGATTCCTTGTAATGAGCCATCTTTGGTTGCCATCAATTTCTATGACGAGCAGCATATCGAAACAGGCATGAATCCCGATTGCACTTTGGGACAGTACATTGAGCATCTCGCATACACCATAGATCAAGTCTGCACGTCCAACGGCTGTGAGCGCAAAATGGTCGAGCACCATCGAACCTACGTACACGACCAGTCTCGAATCACAATTTTTGTGGAAAATGTGCCGAATATCTTAACGCGGCCTGAGTTTAGAGATAGCATCACAATGTGGACGTACTGCAAGATCTGCAAGAAAGACACTGAAGAGACAGCCATGTCTGAGGCTACCTACAAGTACTCTTTTGGCAAATACTTGGAGCTCCTTTTCTGGGGCCGTGGGCTGAGGATGAGGGACATGCATGACTGCCCTCATGACCATCATCGCGATCATGTCCGCTATTTCAGCCTTCAGGATGCGAGAATCCGTATTCACTGGGATCCCATCGATCTTTTGGAGGTTGTTGTGCCCCGAGCAAGAATCACCTGGAAGGTCACAAATGACCTGAAGCTCAAGAACGAAATTTTCACCAGGATGGAAGAGAGATGGTCCAAGTTCATGACTTCAGTCAAGGCCAGGCTCATGTGCATCAGGATTGACAGCGTCCTGCCTGAAAAAACAGAGCTCTGCAAAGCTGAAGTCGACCGTTTGACGGCAAAGGCTAAGGAGGATCAGCCTGCGATGGTGAGAAGATTGCAAGACATCTACGTGAACTCCAAGTATTACGAAGTGGTGCCTTTCAACAGCATTGTCCGCGAGATGCTTGAGAAGGCTGGGGAATGGGATCAAGCGTTTGCCAAATTTGAAGCAGACTTCTTGGGTGACAAGGATATGCGTCAATTGACGATCATGCAGCTCAAGAAAATGTTTACGGACAACGAGTCGAAGGAATCGCTCGCGTCGAACGAAGGCACGCCGTCAACCGTCGATAGTGAGGAGCGGCCTTCTCAGACATTCACTGAAGAAGAGGAAGGGAAGAGTACCCAGCCTACGGACTACACGGACAACACCAGCATGGAGGCTAGCGTCGCTTCAGCTAAGCCGATTGACGACAAGGAACCGGCTGGCGAGGACGGAAAAGTTGAGGTTCCCGCAGAGGGAGCTATTGAGAGGGTGGAGCCTCTGGATTTGGCTTGCACACCATCGACACCCATTCATGACGCCCCCGATCTTTCTCAAACTGAGCCCGATGAGAAACCGGAGATCCCCAAATCTCCGGGACCCCAGGACATACCAGCCCGTTCCCCAATGGCAACTGGCGAGAGTTCCAACACTCCTGCCGAGCCACTTGACCTTCCCGCTTCATCGTTGTCTCCTCCCGCGCAGTCATTGACGGAGAAGGTTGACCAGATGCGACGCGAGCAAAACATCCAATCAACCCAGCCTACTCATTCAGTGGCCACACCACTTGCTGCCATTGAGCGTGGCCCGTCTCGGAAATCGGGGCAGAACATCTCGCCCCCTATGGTCAGGGCGATTTCCCACCCCGTCCGCACGCTGCCTAGAACGCAGTCAGGGATCGGCAAGGGGCTCGGCATGAAGGAATCCAAGACGAACCCGCCAGAATGCGCAAGTCCCGAGTCATCAGCAGCCGAAGGGTCGATCAGAGTGGATAAGAAGCTCTCGGATCGCTTAGGCTTGAGTAACCTCAAGAACCGGGGCAAAGCAACTGCATCGAGTATCCCACGATTTGTCCACAAGAAGAGAGAATCAAAGGTCTCGACTCTAGCCCGGCACTTTGAGCAGCTCAGTCGCGAGTTTGAAAAGGAGCGTATCCGAGATCGCAAAAAGCGTGTTGCAAGCATGCGTCAGCCCCGGGCTATGCTTCCACGGACCACCACCAAAGCTATCGTCGAGGTTTACGACGATGTAAATGAGGCTTTTGAGGAACCAAGTCCCCCTAGCGACAGCATTGCAGAGCGCGAGGCCGAACAGCGATCTGTGAGCATCGCTTCCCGCCAGTCGGATGCGCCGCCGAAGACAGAACCTCCAACCGAACCGCCGACCCCTGTGGAACCGGCTTTCAAGCCAGAAGAATCTCAGCCAAAGGAGAAGGAGGAAAAGGAGGAGAAGGAGGACAAAGAAGAGAAGGAAGAAAGGGAAGACAATGATGACACCACTATCATCACAAACACCAGCCAGGGGTTTTCGGATGATGATGAAAGGGTCGGGGACCTCGAACACTCAGTTCCTGATGAATATTTGCCAGATATCAAGGAGATTGCCGAGTCGGTGGAAGCGAATGAGATCCCGTTGGAGCTGCCCAAGCACCAGAAGACCAGCCTGATGAAGTATCTCACCAATTTCTGGGCGGAGCGCTCGGCAAGCGGTTGGCAGCCGCTTGAATATCCTGTCAACCCAAGCGACCATATCTTTGCTGACTCGGATATCATCGTGCGAGAGGATGAGCCCAGCTCTGTTATTGCTCTTGCACTTAACAGCGAAGACTACAAAGGCAGGCTGGCTAACATTCGGCGAGAAGCCCAGGAGGTAATGCAACGAGAGGTTGAGAGCGGCGGAGACACAGAGCCCAAGTCTGTTCCATCAGATGGCACAGACTGGATGGTGTCTGAGACGGAACTGGAGAAGAGTCTCCTTCGTGTCACTGGCACTCACCTCAAATACCAGTTCCGCGAGGGGACTGCCACGATGACATGCAAGATCTTTTACGCGGAACAATTTGATGCGCTCAGAAAGAAGTGCGGAGTTGCAGAGCGCATTGTCGAGTCGTTATCACGGTGCCTTAAGTGGGATTCCAAGGGCGGCAAGACAAAATCCGTGTTTCTGAAAACGCTTGATGACCGACTCGTTTTGAAGGTGAGAATTCTCATACAACTTTGCCTTGTATGGCAGGCTAACCACCCACAGTCTCTCTCGCCCATCGAGACTTCTGCATTCTTGCGCTTTGCGCCAGGCTATTTCAATATCATGGCTGAAGCGTTGTTTCACGATCTCCCATCTGTGATCGCAAAGATGCTGGGATTCTTCCAGGTCTTTATCAAGAACCCGGCCACCGGAACCGACATCAAGCTGGACCTGTTGATTACCGAGAACCTCTTCTACGATCGCTCGGCAAGCAGAATCTTTGATCTCAAGGGCTCAATGCGCAACCGCAAGATCGAGTCGACAGGAGAGCAGAATGAGGTGCTGCTGGACGAGAACATGGTCGAGTACATTTACGAATCACCGCTCTTTGCGCGAGAGCATTCCAAGAAGCTGCTCACGACTTCTGTGTGGAACGACACGCTGTTCCTAGCACGGCAAAATGTGATGGACTATTCGCTCATGGTTGCGGTGGACGAGGCCCGCAAAGAGCTTGTGGTTGGCATTATTGACTGCATCCGCACTTACACGTGGGACAAGAAACTCGAGAGCTGGATCAAGGACCGCGGCTTTGCGGGTGGAGGTCGCAACCGGCCTACTGTGACGAGTCCCAAGGAGTACAAGTCTCGATTCCGAGAGGCAATGGCAAGGTATGTGCTCCAAGTGGCTCAACTTGTTCTGGTTACTAATGTTTGGCTAGATATATCCTGCAAGCGCCCAACTGCTGGAACCTGTTTAATAATCCTCAGTACCCTCACTACTACGGACGGGCGAGGTTTGAGGAACCCGAGATGCTTCGATAAAGACCTTTGTACATGTGTATGAATCGGAGAGGGACATGAAAGTAAAAAGTAAATGGTATTGGGCTGTATTGTTGAATGGGAGGACTCGCATCATGTTGTCTGCATAGAAAAGCATCAGCGTTATGGAGGGTATTTGCGGGAGCATTCTTTTGAGAGGACGGCTTGGACTCATTTTTGCTTCTAGGCCGGCATGCATGATATACACGGGATAGTACTTTATTAGATACCCTGATGCTACTTATCAAATTGTGCAGCTTGAAAGAGGCATGATTGAAATTGATGATGAAGGTCGTTGAAACTACTCCCTCCACTGGGGAATCCTCCAGAACCTTAGTGAAGGTTTAGGGCGCTAATAGCAAAGCTTCCAGCGCTTCCAGCACTGAAACCCACCATAACTTGGGCGGCATCGCCACATGACCTGGATTGTACGACGCCAACCTCTTCCCACGTCCGCTCAGGTCAAACTTCACCCCTACAAAATCTAAGGGCAGAAGACAAATGTCCATCGATCTCAATTGGGAGACAATTACCAGTGGCCCCGATGGCGATGCCCTGGCCGAACGGATCCGGTCCTTCATCCACGACAAGTTCCAGACGGTCCCGCTACCAAGATTTATCCGCTCAGTGACAGTCCATGGCTTCGACTTTGGCACCATCCCTCCCCAACTCGAGCTCAAGGACATTACAGACCCACTACCGGACTTTTACGATGAGGACTTGGATGATGAAGACGAAGATGACAGCGAGGATGAACCGTCGCCACCTCCACCGCCCCCGGAGCCTGAGAGGCTGAGGCCTGGTCCAACGCCGCTGGGAGGCTCGCGGAGGAGGCCTGGCGGATTAAGGAACGAATTGCTAAGGAACGAGATGCTGGGGCATGATCTGGGCAGTCCATTCCTGGGCACGTCGACGCCAGGGATTCTTGGAGGGCCAGGGTTGAGTTACTTCCAAGGCCATCTTGGTACAGGCACACACACGCCGCTGGCCGCCGTCGCAAGCGCACATCACACCAACTGGAGGAGCGCGCCAGGCACACCGTACGAAGCGCACACTCCAAGCCACACCAGGAACCCATCGCAGAGCAGCATCATATCCTTGGACAACTTCAACGCCTCCAGCCTCGCACCGCCCTTTCAAGCCTTGCGCGAGAAAGGGAGCGTGTCAACACTTGCGCCTACGTCTGTAGGGACATCACGGCCGCCGACGAGGGACACGCATCTAGGCGGCTCGGCGGTGGTGGATGACAACGAGGAAGAAGAACCGGAGGAAAGAGGACGGGCGAAGAGAGAACCTCGCATAGAGGACGTCCAGGCCGTCTTCAGGATACGTTACAACGGCGACATACACCTGCATCTCACGGCCGAGATTTTGCTCGACTACCCCATGCCCAGTTTCGTCGGCATCCCTCTAAAGCTCAACATCACGGGTTTGACCTTTGACGGCGTGGGTGTTTTGGCGCACATTCGCAAGCGTGTCCACTTTTGCTTCCTCGGCCCAGATGATGCGCTTGCAGCCGTCGGTCCTGACGAAGACGCTGCCGACGACCCATCAAATGCTTCGAAAGGCGGCAAGCACGAGCATCTCAAGCCACGGTTTGGAGGGCTACTGCAGGAGATCCGAGTGGAGAGCGAGATTGGAGAGCGGGACGGGGGCAAGCAGAGCTTGAAGAACGTGGGCAAGGTCGAGAGGTTTGTGCTGGAGCAAGTGAGGCGCATTTTCGAATCAGAGTTTGTCTATCCCAGCTTCTGGACGTTCTTGGTTTAACGAGTGATGGGCTATGAAACGAACGGTATGGGTATATTGTAAAACAATGAAGCGCGTCGAGGAGACATGAGGAAGACGCAGATCTAATACGCTGAAGCACAAGCGCAAGCATCATCTTCGCTCTTGGAGCAGGCAGAATACATCAAGTCATTGTCCTGCAACGTCATGTCATGTCAAAGTCCGTCTAAATCCCTGGTACGCCTGCTGAATATCCAACTCCAACTCCCGGGCCTGCTGTTCGCTCAGTTCATCCGTGGCCTTCATCTGGTTCAGCGTGATGAGCCACTGCACAATCTTGCCACGATTCTCAAAGTCCTTGTCCGTCACACGGTTGACTGACTGGATCACATCCGACAAGAGAGGATGTAGCTGGTCCTTGGAGAGCAGACCGAGCTTGACGGCGTCGAGGAACGTGATGAACTCCTGCGTGGCCTCAAGGATGAGGACGCCGCTCGTGTTGTTCGCAGCAGCAGGTGCCGCGGCGGGGGCAGACGAGGATGCTGTGATGGTTGTCGAAGGCATTCCAACGCGGATGCGCTCAGTTGCGCGCGGTGCCTCGAGCTACGTCCATGTCAGCTCCATATAAATTCTATGTAGGGCAATTCGAAGGGCGTCATACATCCCACTTGGCCTTGAACTCCTCCAGGTCTTGGAACTCCTTGGCGATCGTCTCATCGGCCAGCAGCGCCTTATACTGCCTCAGCGCCCGGTCGCAGATCTCGGTGTACTCGGCCTCAGGGATGGCATCTTTGAGAAAAGCCTTTTCGAGCTCATCGAGGGTGACGATAATGCTGAAAAGCTCGGCGAGAGATTCTTGGAGGTCACGTTCGGCGCGAGAGTTTGTAAGCTTGACTTCCTGGACAAGGCGGTTAGTAGCGGCTTCGTCATGAGAGACAGCAGAGTTGAGCCCCAATCTGACATACCTCGTCAAGATTTATAGTCGCGGAGAGATTGGTATTCGGAACATAGCTATGCGGAGTTGGCGCATAGCCTTGTCGAGGGATCATGATGAAAAAGACATTGACTTTCTGAAGCAAATGCGTCGCGGAGCTCCAAGCTCCAAGTGGGATGCCCTGCGAGACAGTTACGTAGGACCCGGCAGAATATTTCACCGCCTGTCGTTTTTGTCTTTTGTCTTATCGATAAGCCCGCAAAAATTTTGGTTTTGGTGAGAGTGACCTTGCGGAAACCGACTAAAGTTTAACAAGACAAAAAACACACCCACCTTGATTCCCAATTCTTCGTCAGCCAAGGCGCTCCACGACCTTCAAGATGGGGCCCGGCAAGAAGAATCTCAAGGCGACGAAGAAGTTTGAGAAGAAGCACCTCAAGGGTACTCTCGACAAGCGGAAAGCGGGCGCCAAGATCAAGCAGCGCCAGCAGATCCAGGACAAGAAGAAGGCCCGAAAGGCAAAGGACTCGGAATTCTATGAGGGCTCCAAGGACGACAAGGATGGCGAGGTCAAAAAGCCGAGCGCCAAGGGGAAGAAGATCAACGACATGAGCGTCGACGACTTCTTCCAGGGCGGCTTTGACGATATCATTGACAAGAAAGCCAAGAAGGCGGGCAAGCTTGGGAAGCGCAAGAGGGACGACCCCGCCGCCGAGGAGAGCGATGCCAGCGACTCTGACGACTCAATTGGTGCGCAGCCCGTTGTGAGCGACAGCGACGAAGACGATGAGCAGGAGGACGACGAAGTTGGTATGAGCAAGAAGACCATGGACGACCTTGCCGAGAAGGACCCCGAATTCTACAAGTTCCTGAAGGAGAACGACCCCGAGGCGCTCGACTTTGACGACAATGCCGATCTGGCAGAAGTGGACGATCTCAGCGACAAGGACGAATCAGAAGAAGAGGAGCAGCCCAAGAAGAAGCGGAAGAAGGAGAAGCAGGCCAAGGCCGAGTCTGTAGCGCCAGGGAACGAGCTGACGCGCGAGCTCGTCGCCTCTTGGAGGAAAGCCATGGCCGAGAAGCAATCTCTACGGGCGGCTCGACAAGTGGTTCTCGCATTCCGCTGCGCCGCGCACCTTAACGAGGACGACGAGGAGGAGTCACAGCAGCGATATGTCATCAACAGCCCCGAGGTCTTCAACGACATCCTGGTCCTCGCCCTCAAGGAGATCCCCACGGTTATGAACCACCACCTCCCCGTCAAGGAGTCGGCGTCGGGCAGAGTCCACGTCCAGACCGAGTCGAGAAAGTTCCACACGCTATCCCTGCTGCTCAAGACCTACACGTCTTCCATCATGCACCTCCTCAGCACTCTATCCGACGACAAGACCCTCAAGCTCACCCTCTCGTCCATCACGCCCGTCCTCCCCTACCTCCTCTCCTTCAAGAAGCTCATCAAGGCCCTCGCCAAGTCCGTCGTCAACTTCTGGGCCCAGCCCGCCAGCACAGAGACCACGCGCATCACGGCGTTCCTCGTCCTGCGGCGCCTCGTCGTCATCGGCGACAAGGGCATCCGCGAGACGGTCCTCAAGGCCGTCTACCAGGGCCTCATCCAGGGCTGCCGCGTGACCAACGCCAACACGGTCCAGGGCATCAACCTCATGAAGAACTCGGCCGCCGAGCTCTGGGGCATCGACCAGGCCGTCGGCTACACGACCGCCTTCACCTTCATCCGGCAGCTCGCCATCCACCTGCGCAACAGCATCGTGCACAACAAGAACGACGCCTTCCGCATCGTCTACAACTGGCAGTACACCCACTCCCTCGACTTCTGGTCCTGCGTCCTCGCCGAGCACTGCAGCCCCGTCAAGGAGGCCGAGGCCGGCAAGGAGAGCCAGCTCAAGCTCCTCATCTACCCCCTCGTCCAGGTCACCCTCGGCGCCATGCGTCTCATCCCGACCGCCATCTACTTCCCCCTCCGCTTCCACCTCATCCGCTCCCTCCTCCGACTCTCCCGCGCCACGAGCACATACATCCCGCTCGCCTCCCTCCTCCTCGAGGTCCTCACCTCGGCCGAGATGAAAAAGGCCCCCAAGGCAGCCTCCCTCAAGCCCTTTGACTTTGCCACCTCCTACAAGGCCCCCAAGTCGTACCTGCGCACCCGCGTCTACCAGGACGGCGTCGGCGAGCAGGTCGTCGAGCTCTTTGGCGAGTACTTCCTCCTCTGGGCCACCTCCATCGCCTTCCCCGAGCTCGCCCTGCCCGTCACCATCCAGCTCAAGCGCTGGCTCAAGCAGGCCCGGAGCAGGTCCCAGGGCAACAAGAACGCCAAGCTCGTCGGCCAGCTCGTTTTGCTCGTTCAAAAACTCGAGGCCAACGCCAAGTTCATCGAGGAGCGTCGCGCAAAGGTCGGGTTTGCACCCAAGGATCGAACCCAGGTCGAGGCTTTCCTGCGAGACTTTGACGTCGCCAAGACCCCTCTGGGGGCGTATGTCTTGGGTCAGCGCAAGGCTCGTGCGGAGAGGGCCAGGTTGCTCGAGGAGGCGCGGAGAGACGAGGATCGCAAGAGGAGAAAGGATGAGAAAGCCGAGTTGGAAGATGAAATGGAGGATGACAGTGAAGAAGACGAAGACGAGGATGAGGACGAAGATGAGATGGGGGTGGAGGATGGAGAAGAGAGCGAAGACGATGAGGATGAAGATGAAGAGTAAACTAAAATTATGCGCTTGTGCTTGTATGTAAAAATGGGCATGGATTTCTATCCGATAGATCTGAATCAAGGATACCTAACTGTTTCTGTTCATTCATAAACATTGCCCAACAATCACGTCAGGGTGTATGTAGCATAGACTGAATCAAATGATTTCTTCATAGTCATTCTCGCCAAAGCCTAGCGAGCCATAATGGTACAAAAACAAACATACACTGAACAAGCCTTGATAGTCCCCAAACTCCCCAAGAAATGCCATCTGACCTGCGACAGGCATGAACCCTGATCCAAAGGACCATTTCTGCACCCAAAACGCCTTTCCATGATTGCTCTCAAATTAACCACGCCTTGAACCCTCCATATGCACATCAATGCCTCTTTTACAACTCCGGAATGCCCTCCCATGTCAACTGGTCGCTACCACTGGTGACATCGCGGACAGTCATGCCTGTGATGTTGAGAACCGTCATCTCAATCTCCTCCTCCGTCATGGCCTGGCCAGCAGCCTTCTGGCCCTCCAGGACATCATAGAGGCTGTAGATCTGGTCGTTCTTGGCCTCTAGCTGCTTGAGCAGACTTCGAATGCTCTCGGCAAGGCTGAGACGCTCACGACGACCTAAAGCCTTATCACGACCATTATATTGAGCCTGGATGCGCGAGAGTTGGAGTTGCAAGTGATGAGATTCATCCTCCAGGCCCTTGATAACCATAGCAAGCGCATGACCAGGAGATTGAGCAGGTCGCATCGTGGGGTCTTCTACCGATAGGTCACGGTCCGTGACAGGAACTGGTCGAGAAATGGTGACACGCTTCTTTCCGGCGGCGATATCAGCGGAAGAAAGGACACCGCGATGAGAGGTAATTCGACTGCAGACAGTGCAGTTGCGGCAGTTGTGCTCGCAAAGATCGTCAAGGACACGCTTGGCGTCGCTAGAGAGGACTGGGCAGGTGTCCTTGTCCACGCTCTTAATGCTATTAGCGGTGACATCGGTCACAACAACGTGCCTCTGCGAAGTTCGGGACTGAGAGCGAGTGTGCTGCGACCTCTCGCTGTGAACAGTCGTGTTCTGCGTAGTCGATTGCCTTGGCTCCTTGATCTTCAATTCCTTGCGCGTCTTCGGGGTAACGCTCAGCTGGGTTGAATAGTCCTGGGTCGTGTTCTCGACAGACTGAAGGCCAGTCGTCTCGTCATTCTCTTCTAACGTATCCATGTCGTAGGTCGCAATGCCCTTCATAGCGATTCGCTGGTTGGTCTCGGACACGGTTCGTCGCTTGCTACCCTTGTTCGCGACATTGGAGGCTGTCTTCTGCGAAGACTTGGTGGGGATCGAAAAGGCAACCCTCTGCTGCTGACTGCTGGTCTTACTGGATGTGGCGTTGGTCTTGCTTCGCGACTTCTTTGTGTCGGTGTGAGAAGTAGTGTCACGCTTTGTGTGGGTGCGAGTCTCTTCCTCCGTGACATCGGGGATGGTGGGCAGCTTGCCGCTATCTTCTGTCGGCTCAGGAATCTCCTTGGTCTCGGTGTTCTCAGCATTTTCGGTAGCCTCAGCCTCATTCTCGTTGGTGTTTATCGTGATGTCAGGGACAAAAAAGGCCGAGGTCATGTTCTCCTCCGTCTCCTCGTCAAGACGGGCCGAAAAGTCCTCCTTAGGGGCAGGGCGGCAGTGATCAAGCTGCTGCTTGAGGAACTCAACTTCGTCCTTCAACTTGACGTTTTCGTCGTGAAGGTCATGAATGCTCCGCTCGAAGCCCGAGTTCTCGCGTCGGAGCATCTTGTTCTCACTGAAGTACTTTTCGTTGTGTCGTACAAGGCTTTCGTTGTCCTCTCGGATTGTTGACTTCTCCTGCAACATGTTCTGAGCCTCTTGTTGAAGGGTCTCGATCTCCTCCTTGGCAGCATCGATCTCATGCTGAACACCGTCGAGGTTTTCCCGGAGGTCCTCATTCTCATCCATCAAGGCCTTGTTGTTGGTTCGGAGCGATCGGTTCTCGTTGATCAGAGACTGGTGCTCCCGACGAACATTGTTGTTGTCTGAACGCAGCGACTCAACCTCCTCCTTGAGGCTTTCATTCTCCTTTCGCAAGGTTTCATTGGCGGCTGCAAGAGACTTGTTCTCAAGCTCCAGCGACTCACGGCCATGCTTCAAAGACATCAGATCCCTTCGCAGAGTGTCGTTTTCATGGCGAATCTGCTCGGTCGACTCAAGCTGTTTGTGGGTGGTCTCCAGCTCCTTCTCCTTGGTGCTCAGCTTGCGCGTGAGCTTGTTGATATCCTCGCAAGCTTCCTGTAGCTTCCTTACGGCGCGATCTCTCTCCTGAGCCATGGCATCGTTCTCAATCTCACTGAGGCTGACCCTTCGCGAGGTTTGCTCCAAACGCGACTGAAGTGTGGATACTTCAACCTCCAGTCCTGCCTTGAGTTAGTAAACCACTCTTCCATTGCGTCACTGGTATCAACTTACGGCTTTTCTGGGCCATCAGCTGCTCATTAGCCTTAGTAGAACCATAGCTATCGAATGACTTTCGCGACTTAAGTTCGGCCTCTAGTCGTTCAACCTGTTGTTGCAGATTCTCTGCGTATTCTTGCACTTTGTCGTAGTGTTCTTGGAGAGAAATAATCTCGTCGCGGATCATATCCATTGACACGAAAATCTTCTCTTCGTCTTCGGGCACCTCAAGCTCATCCACCTCGGCGTGGTTCATGGCTGAGGGGTTCTCGTATCGGTCATGAACCCTTCCATTCTTGACAAAGATGGGAACGCCATTTCTCATGGAGCCGCTGAATCGAAGAGTGCCGTCGACAAAGTCGCCAAGATGAGAGATATCAGGCATAAAGAAGGAGCGAACATTGCTCTCGTTGTGAGCAGGGCTGGTCATGGAGGCGGGTGAAGGAGGCACAGCCGTCAGACTAGACTTTGCGGAAGACATCCGGGGTGAAGGTTGATCTCGTTGGTCCTGCTGTCGGGCCTTGGGACTTTGCGACGCGCTGCGCAGGCGGTCAAGGGCGTCCGAAAGAGTCTCTCGGCGTTGCTGTTTTTGTTCCGTCATGGACTCTGAATATACTCGTGTGTGTACCTTGGATAGTGGGCTGGGATTGTGTGTGTTCTTGTTCCAAGAAGGGATGGGGAGGGCTCGGCCAGGAGATTTGGAAAGGATCGAGGAAAGGTCGGACTCGTTGTCGACACGCGGTTGCATCTCGGCACGGGTTCTGTTGGAACCCATCCAGGTGTTTTGTGTCGTGTCGTCCACGAATTTGACAGCGGAGGCAGGAGGCTTGTTCTCCTTGGATTCGGCGCTCATAGGTCGCGTGTCAGTGTTGTCGTCGAAGACAGGCACCTCGCGCGTCTTGGGCATGCCAAAGAACTCGGGCCACTTGCGGTGGGCAGCCTCCCAGTTGATGGGGAGGTTTCGAGGAGCAGTGACGCGAGCAATGTCTTCGTTCAGTCTACGGGTGGACTCGCCGTCTGGGTCGGAGAAGACTGAAGACAGAGTAGGGCTGACGGTACCGTGGGAGCCGGTGGATGAGGGCGGGGAGTTGAATGGGTTGTCGCGGTTTGCTTTCATTTCTCTAAGGATGCGAGAGCGATATCTGCTAGCGGCGTCGACCTCCATGGCTCTTTCTCACGCGTCTCGGCGCGCAAAGACGGGGGAGGTTTGGAGATTGACGATGTTGGAAGGCAAGGATGCAAAAGCACCCGCGGCGCGTGTTTGGAGATGCTGCGTCGTGATTAGGGGTTAGAAGGGGTCAATGCTAAGTCGATTGATGTGTGCGACGCATTTAGCAGGCGGAACGCGTCGTAAAAGACGTGAAAAGAGAAATACCACAAGGTTGAAGTTGTAAGAAGTGGTTGTGTTTGGGCGGAGAGAAAGAGAGGCCCAGGTTATCAAGTGGTGTTTGGCATGAGCCGGGGTCCTGTCTGTTTTGGGACGAAAGTAAACAAAACTCAGCGGGTCCACTTTAACAACCACTAAAGGACGCGGGCGAGGGCACTGAAGGCCACTAAAGGGCCGCTAAAACTTAGAATGATTGGACGAGCTCAGCTCTCTGTCCACGCGGTGAAAAGAATATTTGGACCGACCGAAACCACACCCAAAGACAGTAGAATTTATTAGAGCATTGCAAGAAAGTTATCTCAGGCCTGGGGAAAGATGTAGGTTATTTCATGAATATTTTATAGTTTTTATTAAGCCGACCCTTTCCTATGTATTTAATGTGCATGACCTCCTAGTACTCTTTCAACCGCGTAACGCTAAGTTAGCGCGGGGCAGTTTGTGCTGCAAAACACGGCCGGATGCGTTGTCACCTTGTCTCGCGTTAATTATGCACGAGAAGTGGTGAGTGACGATTCGGATAGCTACTATCGTGTTATGCCTGTTATAGTCTGCATAGAATAATTTAGTTATTGACAAACTAGCTTTCGGGGACTTGAACATCCAATCATTCTCGATCCCACCTTTGTCTTGTTCACTTTATCGTCGGTATAGACCACACAGATGGCGTCTGATTCCCCAATCTTTGCATCATGAGGAACCAAGACATTCACCAGATTTCAGAACGGCCAAGACACTCGTTCCAGGAGCTTTAGCGTGGCTTTTCAAAGCCTCTCATTAGTCCCTCGAACCCCTATCCCCTCACCATTTCCTCTGCCACTAAAAAACTGTCCCATAATCTCGACATCTAGTCATGTCTTTGCAGTACTAGCAGTTCTTGTGACCTGCTTGTTTTGGTGGTGGGGCAGTTCGTCGCACCTTGTCTCGATTTTGAACCCTGGCCGATAGATAACCTTGATCCTTTACCAACATCTTTTTTTGTTGTCTTGCGTTTCTTTTTGCTCTTCGTATCTATAGCTTTTCCGGTAGAAACCTTGTTCTCCAGCCTGGCGGCTTTCTCCTTCCCTCTTACGACGCCGGCCCATCTAACCTCCGAAACCGCATCGTCACTCAGGGTCATGGATCGACTTATCTTGTAAAAAACCACGCGTTGGTGCCAACAAGCAGGCTGTTGCGCCTTACGATAAGATCGATTTTGCCTCCATTCATCAGAGACCCATGGCTCGGCTCATAGTCACAGCTGGCCTCGTCAGCCTGATTGCGACTGCCCAGCTCACATCAGCAGCCCCAAACCAAGAGATCTCTCAGCGACCCTACTGTCCTGTGGTCTACAGAGAGCCTCCCACAGATTGTCACCCGCTTCCAGAGACTTTTCTTGCTTTCTCATCAAAGGTTCCAAAGCCAGCTCCTGCAGATTCCGAAATACTCGAGCATGCTGTTGCTGCTCTCTCGGTCTTGCAAGACCGATACTTTCAACCCGATTATGCGACATGGCCCTCTGCCATAGACTGGACTGCAGCCGTTGCCGGCACAGTCATCGCTGGCATGTTGACAACCCTCTCCAAATCCATTGACTCTGTCGATCTAGATGGCATCGATGACTGGAGAGTAAAGGAGAATCTGATATCATCCTTCTATGCCCAGTTGGTGGGTTCGTACTTTGGGCAAGATGTTTTATCTATCAGAGGCCAGGTTAGATAAACTCCCACTTGGTTTTTCATCCATCATGTTTGACTAACTTCGAGAAGGCTTATGATGATATTCTTTGGGTGGCCCTCGGCTGGATCGAGGCCATCAAGTTCGTAAGGACTCACGCAGATCTCCATTATCCCAAAACCCAGAGCAGCGAGACCGCAGCGGGCAGTGGCCTCAAGGACATTATCAACTCGATGCCTTGGCATGGCTATAACTGGTTCTCCTCTTTCGCTCATCGCTCTCGCATCTTTTGGAATCTCGGCTCTCGGGGATGGGAGACAAGATTTTGCAATGGGGGCATGGTCTGGAATCCCCGCCTCAACCCATACAAGAACGCCATCACCAACGAGCTCTGGGTATCTGCCTCGATATCCATGTACGAACATTTTCCGGGAGATAACTTCACCGCACCTTGGTTGGCAAACGCCGCGTTCCCAGACAACGATCCTGCGCATCTCGAGGCTGCTATCGAGGGATACAACTGGCTCATGGACGTCAATATGACCAATGAACGCGGTCTTTTTGTCGATGGATATCATATCAACAGGAGCAAGCCTGGCAACACAGAGTGCGACTTGCGAGACGAGATGGTGTACACGTACAACCAAGGCGTCTTGTTGACGGGTCAACGAGGTCTCTGGACTGTGAGTGGCAGCGCGTCATATCTGAAGGATGGCCATCTCTTGATTCAGTCAGTTATTGAAGCGACCGGATGGAGCTTGAAAAACAACAGGCCTATCGACGATCTGAGCCAAGTCCCGTCCGGCCAATTGCCCCCCTGGCGAGGTTTGGGTCGAGGGGGAATCATGGAGGAGCAATGTGATGCTAGTGGCACCTGTTCACAAGACGGCCAGACCTTCAAGGGCATCTTCTTCCATCACTTTACCACATTTTGCGCTCCGCTTGATCCTATCCGAGTAAAAGAAGGCATGGTAGTGGACATGCGTGGTTATCGACAGGTGAAGGCTGCCCACGCAAAAGCTTGCAAGTCATACCTAGGTTGGGTTAGGCACAATGCCCTCACCGCTGTCAAAACTCGGGATAAGGCCGGCCGTTTTGGCATGTGGTGGGGAGCCGGCCTCTTTGATGCGGTTGTCACATTAGACAACGATGGCATCAATCACAATGCTGAAAACACCACTGATTATCGGAATCAGGGGACGCCCGAAGATGAAACGTGGGGTGGGCGCCACAGATGGCTCCCTGGCACTGGACGCTGGACCGCCTCGGAGCCCAAGCAAGATCAGCAAGAACTAGGGAGGGATGGGGAAGCCCAAAAACCGATGGATCAAGGAGAGCTGCAGCATCAAGATCCCAACAACCGCGGGAGGGGCCGGACGGTTGAGACACAGCTTGGGGGGCTTGCGTTGCTTCGATCATATTGGGAACTATCCCAATCCTTATGATGATGATATGGGCTTGATGTCCAGAACGGAATATGTCGACGACAATAGGCTTTAGACTTTACTCGCAGATAGACTTGATAAATTGGAATTCGCATTCGCTTAACCGCCGAGACCTCATCGGGTTTATTCAATACTACGCTAGTTGGGAGGGAGCACGATACGTATTGTAGGTGCTTACTGCTCAGCCTTATAGCAGATAGCCTCCTCGGCACTCACATCCGCGCGTGAGCCTTTCAACTTCAAACTCGACGTTGCATGCACTAGCATAAGCGACTGCACAGCCAGCGGGCGATAACATCATTGGCCTTGGAGCCGGAGAAGTGGAGCACACTCGGCATCGCCAAGCCCGGCGCCAAACCCGATCTGGGAGCCGATTCGAGGTGGGGCAGGTACGTCAGCGTGGCTTGTCGCATTCGCAACAAGATCATTTCGAATGAAGGGCTCGATTGGGAATGGGAATTCTCGCAGGAAGGAGAGGGCTTGATGTATAAAAAGGCATGATAGATCCTGAGAAGAAGAGGAAGTTCTCTCATCATCAATACACACAACACCACCACAGCCAAACCAGACTATTCTTTCTTGTTCTACCCTACAGAACTTATAACAAAGTCCAATATCGGGAGGCCTCGACACTTACAACAGCCAATTACCTTCCATCACTCAATCTTCACACCATGGGCCTCGTCAATCTCATCGCCAGCAGCATTCTTCCTCCCCAGGAAAACTCGCACCGCTGTAACCCTCGCATGAACGGCCCTTGCTGCGGCCAGCGGGTTCAACCAGGCGCCTACCCCATCCAGCCTCAGTTCCAGCAACAGCACATGGCCTCACAGGCCGACTACGTGCACTCTCCATCTGGATACACGTCCTGCAACTCGCGCAAGATGGAGCGCCGCGCCCAGAGGCACATGCAGCGCGCTGAGCGGGACATGCTCCGCGCCGAGCAGAGGGCCGAGCGCGACTTTCAGCGGGTGCAGAGACGCGAGGCGGGTGTGCAGCTTGTCAAGACAGGCATGCAGAAGGTTGGGATCATGGGCGACCGGTCAAACAATGGCCATGCCTACGAGATGAGGGAATCCAACGCGTATCAGACCAGGGATGCGGACTTGTATGAGACGAGAGACATGAACTCGTATGAGACGAGGGACGCCAACACATCCAAGGCAGGGGGTGTGAACACATATGAGATCAGAGATCCGGCTCTCGTTGAGATGGATGCTGGGAACCACCAGCAGCGCAATGTGATGGATAGCCCGCCCGCGTACCAGGAAGTTGAGAAGAGGTGAGGGTTTTGGGGGATAATAGTTACTTGGAGCGAAGATAGGAGTTATGGAGTTTAATTGAGAACCTTTTTAATTTATGAGCTCAGAGCTACCGGTCGTGATACTCAACATGTTCCAACTCCAACATGGGATGGTGTCTGCCTACCCGCTCGCGCCCGACCAGCCGCCGCCCCTGTTCAAGTGGTCAGCATCCAGGGCATGCATGTATAACAAAGCAATATGCTGCCGGGGAGCGTTACAAGCTATGAGACTGTTTCGTCGATAGTGCACGCTGGCCACATGTTGTTCTGGCAAGGGCGTAGCTGATCAAGCCTGGCTTATTAATTTCGTATGGGGGACGTTTCAATAAGAAAAATGATTCCAAATCCCTTACGCCGAGGCGCATCGCGTAAGCATTACCATCATGCCATTGGCGCCCTTTGGAAACAATTCTTTGTTAAATATATATAGCAGTATATCATTGCACCTTTATTAGCAATGCATCAAACATTCATTCTCTTCAACGCCCTACAAACAGTACCTGCTCTTCACAATGGCTGCACAATCCGCGATCCCAGTCTATCATTACCTTGACATCGGCCGACTTGGTCGTGGAGAGGTTGTCAAGTAAGTTGCAAGTTTAGTACGATTGTCTCGATCACATACTGATTCCGGGGCCCAGTTTGTTTTTGAAGGATGCCGGTATAGAGTTCAAAGACGTCCGCTACGCCTACGACGACACCTGGCCGGCCACAAGTGAGAAGTTGCAGCAGCAGGGCATCACGAGGACTGGCAGGGTGCCCTCGTTGGAGTACAAGGGTTTGGTACTCACTCAGGTTTGCTTGCCCCTTGTCTGTTGACTGGATGTCTCTTGCTGATTGTATTTCGCAGCACATTCCTATTCTCCGGTTCTTGGCCAGGGAGCTTGGCCAGTATGATGGCGAAACGAGCCTGGAGAAATACCTTGTCGATGCCGCAGCTGATGTCTATATCGACTGGAGGGTAAGTGCTGCTGTCTCGGGAGTTGCCATTGGCGTCTATAGACTGACCTTTGATCAAGTACAACTGGGTCGCCAACCTCAAGGGTGTCACGAGCGAATTCAACAATGAGTTCTTGCCCTGGTACTACGACGTCATCACCAAGTATTACGCGGAGCACGACGGGCCATACCTGCTTGGCAACAAGATCACATACGTCGACTTTGCAGTCTATCAGTCTATCGACAACGATCGACGGATCGGAGCCACTCCTGTCAGTAATTTCCTTTCATCTATATGCACTACGTCGAGGCATTCGCTTACTTTCAGACTTTCAGCCCAAGCTGTCTGCCCCTCTTCTGAAGTTGAAGGAGGCAATTGAAGCCAGACCCAACATTGCTGCGTATCTCAAGGAAAACCGCGTTGCCTAGGTAGACTCAAGCTGGCAGCACAGATCAGACATAAACCTGAATCTATGCAGGCTTTTTGACTGATCTAACTTGAGAGAATTGCGAAGGATATGGGAAATTAATAAAAAAGACTTCTTAAATAGGCAAATCTATAAACTAAGGTTACTATTCTTAGTCTTACTCATCTTTCACTAGAAGTGTTTCAATTGTGACAAGCTCAGCTGGCCAATCATTTACCCGTAACAAATGCATTGGCTGTGGTTGGATCTTGAGTGTGGCGCAGAGACCTCCGATATCGAACCCCGCTAGCTCGGGACTTGCAACCCCGCCATGGCGAGGAACAATTGGAGGCTTTTCACGTGGTGACTTAAAAGCCGTTTGTAACCATGTTTCAATTCATGGCCGTTTTTTATTTTGGGGTCTCGTGTCTCATGTCGCCTGATCATTCAATGGATCGTTTCTCCAGCTGACCCAACTTCAATGCTTGCCATGACACGATGGCCGGCCTTAAATCGGCCTATGACGGTTGCGGTGAGTCCGTGTCGAGCCATATCCGCACCCGGCAAGCGACATTGCAGTTTGCAGCAAGGCCCTCCACCCTGCAAGTGCCCCCTACGTGTGAATTGACCCATCGTAGGTGCTCATCTCCCAGAACTAACAAAAATTCAGGTCCGATCTTTCGGCGGTGACTAGTTTACAACACAGCACTTGGTGACCTGATTCTTTCATCTTCCCCCAAAACATACGCAACCCGCCCAAGATGCCTTCAGTCCATGAACCTCCCGTGGTCCCCGTCGCCGTCAATGGCTCCGTCAACGGAACCAACGGCCAGGTCCGCCCGCAGACGCCCACCACCGGCATGGCCTTGACCGAGTACAGCGTCAACCCTTCGACGCCGTCTGAGGAGAAGCGGGCTCGTATCAGGCAGATCGTGCCCGAGGAGTATCTCCTCCCCACGGGCTACCCCGACGTGAGCATTGACATACCCTCAAGTAGCGAATGGCGGAAGCTGACAGCATCTCCTCTAGTACCTCCGCCTTATCGCCAGCGCCACGTCCCGAGTCTATGAAGCCTGCAAGATCACTCCCCTCACCCAAGCCGTCAACCTGAGCAACCGACTCGAGTGCAATGTCCTCCTCAAGCGCGAGGACGAGCAGCCCGTCTTCAGCTTCAAGCTGCGCGGCGCCTACAACAAGATGGCCCACCTCGACCCCGCCAAGAGCTGGAAGGGCGTTGTATGCTGCTCTGCCGGTAACCACGCCCAGGGTGTTGCATTCTCAGCCCGCAAGCTCAAGATCCCCGCGACCATCGTCATGCCCGAGGCGACCCCCAGCATCAAGCACCTGAACGTTGCCCGTCTCGGCGGCCATGTCGTGCTACACGGTGCCGACTTTGATGCTGCAAAGGAGGAGTGCGGAAGACGCGAGAAGCAGGATGGGCTTATCAACATCCCGCCGTTTGACGACCCATACGTCATTGCTGGCCAGGGAACGATCGGAAACGAGCTCTTCGGTCAGGTCAACATGGCCAAGGTGGAGGCCATCTTCTGCGGTGTCGGAGGCGGTGGTCTCATTGCTGGAATTGGTCTTTACGTCAAGCGTATGGCGCCTCACGTCAAGATCATTGGAGTCGAGGCCCACGATGCTAATGCTATGGCACAATCGCTGAAGAAGGGCGAGCGGGTCCTGCTCAAGGAGGTTGGCCTGTTTGCAGATGGTGCGGCCGTCAAGATTCCTGGAGAGGAGACGTTCCGTATCTGCAAGGAGGTTGTCGACGACATTGTCGAGGTCACGACCGACGAGATCTGCGCCGCCATCAAGGACATGTACGACGACACTCGGTCAGGCCTGGAGCCTGCCGGTGCCCTGTCCATCGCCGGTCTCAAGAAATACGTTTCGCTGAATCCCTCGAGGGACCCTAAGCGTACGCTCATTGGAGTGACATCGGGCGCCAACATGAACTTTGATCGGCTGAGGTTCGTCGCAGAGCGTGCCACCATGGGTGAGGGCAAGGAGGCACTGCTTGCCGTGCAGATCCCCGAGCGCCCTGGTTCCTTTGCCGAGCTCATCAACACCATCATGCCCCACGCCGTCACCGAGTTTTCATACCGATACTCAACCGACGAGGTGGCCAACATCCTCATCGGTATCTCTCTGACAGCACCAGCTCACCAGCGATCCGAGGAGCTTCGCTCGCTCATCGACCGCATCAAGGCTAGCGACATGAGCGTGACAGACCTGTCGCATGATGAGCTCGCAAAGAGCCACATCCGATATCTCGTCGGTGGTCGATCGGGCGTTCCCAACGAGCGATTGTACATGTTCACCTTCCCCGAGCGACCCGGTGCCCTGGAGAAGTTCCTCGTGACACTGCGACCCAAGTTCAACATCAGCTTGTTCCAGTACCGTAACTACGGCGGTGACGTGGGCAAGATTGTTACGGGCATCCTATGTCCCGACGACGAGGTTCCCGAACTGGAGGACTTTTTGCATAGAATTGGATATCCTTACCAGGACTGCACCAACTCGGACGTGTTCAAGACATTCTTGCGGAACTAAGAAGTAGCATAGCTTTTTGGATCTTTTTTTTTGCATTGAAGTGCCTGGGCGTTGGGTTTTAAAAGAAGGAGTGATTTAACTTTCAAAACAGGGAGATGAGGTTTTATGATTCTTGAGTTTAGCGTAATTTGATGGTTGTAGATAGATTATATTGATGTTTATAGCGAATGGGGGGAAATAGAAAGTGATTGACGAAAGGACCTCGGTTGTTTCTCGATGTGTGTTTCAGGGAGAAGATTGTACTTGTGCCGAAGTGTGTGGTTAACCCGCCACTATCCGGGTCGTTTCCGCGTGCCCCCCCTTGATGCCGAATTACATACATGGTTACGTCTCATTGGAGGCAATGGGTTCCAGTTTCTACCATCAATGTTTGGCTGATGTCTTCTTCAAGGCGGTGTAATCATGGTAGTGTGGTGAGATGAATGGGTATGTTATTCTTGATGTGTGTAAACCAGTCTCGTACAGCCCATTAAAATATGAATCTGAAGGCCTCTCCTTGTAGATTTGGGCGAAATCAGGTCTAGGGTGACAGTTTGGCATGTTCTTTTCCACAAAGTATACACATGGCTATATTCCTTGCTTCTCCGGACCCCGAAACTACGTCTTAACACTCTCTGCCTTGGAGATCCGATATCCATTGCTAAACAGGTATGGCCCGTCAGCCCAGACTCGCAGTGCCTTGGTGGGGGTGGTTCTTGTTGGTGGAGCGCTCTGTAGGATGTTGCTAATCCTAAGACGGAGGAGGCTGGGATGGTCCGTTATAGTTGCTGGGACGACGAGGACCAAGAAGTCTACCAACTTCTTCGTCGTGCCAGCCCTCAGGGAGTGTAACTGTGATTGGCATTGGATATTGTGGAAACCCAAAGTCGCTGGTCCGCGGGATGGGGTTCATCTTGATAACCTCTAACATTTGAAGAATCTGGTGCTCATGTGTGGAGTACTCGATGTAGCTCTCGGGGTTGGAAACGCCGCTGTCCAAGGGGAAGAAGGGAGTGATATAGCGGTGCTCCTTCTTATAAGCCCAGAACCTGACACGGGTGCCGATACAGGTCATGGCCCAGACAGCTTCTCTGTTGGTGTCGTAGAGATGGGCGCAGCATGCTGTGAAGGCTTGATACTCGATGTTGTCGATTTGGCTGGGCAGGACATTGGCTCCCTTGGCCACGAGCAAGAGCAAAGCCATGCTGTCCCCGCCATCATCGTCCTTCTCGACGATTATGTTGATTCGACGGGTGTCTTCTTCTTGCATCGTCGGGGGTTGGTGGGAAGAGACGATCCATTGAGGGCCGGCGAAGACTATGCGACTCAAGAGATAGGTCCAAAACCTTATGGCTGCCCACTCTGGCTTGTTTTGCGCTGTTGACCAGAGCTGTTGTAGTTGAGGAGACTGAAGGGGCATGGCCTCAGGAACTATATTGGATATGGAATGAAATTGCTAGGTTGTTATTCGATGGGGACTGACTTTTCTAAGAGGAACTTCCTGGGCTTCAGATGTGGGGTACTTTCGCCATGGCATCCCATGACTGCAGAAGCTCTTTTTACACCTGATCCAAAGCCCAAGGCGTCATCCTAGATAGGGTTGATGGAACAATTACATAGCACAGCTCAACTGATCTTGCTGTATCGTGTGTCATTGACGTCCGCTGGTGATTGCAGGTGCCGATTGCTCAGGGTAGGATTGACGGCATCATAGGTACGAAGGTATTCTGGTAGCTGATCGTCTTGATCAGCTCAACCACAAGCCCAACTACCAAACCCCGAAAGAGTCTGGGTACTCTGGGTACTCGAACCCCTCGCTCATTTGCCACGAATCGATCCGTGTGGCCAAGTTGTCACCCCAAAATTCGATAAACGTTCGTGCTTCTACCGGCTGACACTCCCACCATTCTTCGTCGTCGTGTTCGTGTTCCTCCTCACTGGTGCTCTGGACCTGATATGTCTCGTAACGTAGAAGGCGTTCCCCGAAGTACGAGCGAGACTTGTTAAGGCAACAAATACTTTTTGGCCTTAGGCAGGATTTGACGGGATCCACCCCGACCCGGCATTGCCCAAGGGCCCTCTTGCTTCCATCTTGGTACTCTAAAAGAAGTCCTCGACAGAACCCAGTGCTTGGGCAGTAGTAGATGTCGACCCGGATGGTGTCTTGCAAGGGAGCCTGGGAAAAGATGGGGGTGAAGCGGGAAGAGGGTTTGTTACAGGATACTAAAAGCGCGGGGAATGGAGCAGTAGGTCCTGTCTCGTAGCCATCGTCGGGCTGCACTCCAAAGTACGAGATTCCCCTTGCGTCGCCCACGCTGTAGGCAAGAAAACTGGGTCGCAAATCGCTAAAATAGTCTTTGTTATCATATCTTTCTAGCCAAGGTCCAACGACGATGTCGCCGGCTAGTTTCGTGCGGATCTGTATGCCTCAGGTTAGGTCGCGTCCATGCTTTTTACGGTGACAAACTCACCAAGACTGCTGGCTGCTTCATGTACGGCTCGCTGTCGCGCAGACCGAACCTAAGGATACGGTCGTCGGCTGCAATAGGGACATATGTCCAAACCACGTTTTCCTGGTCTTCCCGGGAGAAGCGTCCAAAAGTCTGTGTGGCTGTTGGGGCCTCGGCCGTGTGAGCATGGACTCCCACTATCGACCCTCGAAGATAGAAGAATGTGAGACCTGTGATGTCGCGCAGCTGTACCGTGCGGAACCGTGGAGAACCTGCGTGATCCTCGAGACCGATCATCGACAGCTTCTCTGGGGGAGTTGGAGTGTCCCAGATTCGCAAGCCTTTGAGTATGCGCCTTCTCAGGCTTTCGTCCAGTTCGATGCGCGCACATTGAAACTAGATGTAGATATGAGTACTGTCAAGGATTTGAAAAGGGGAACAAGTCGGGCACCTACCTTGAAATATATGCAAGCCTCCTTCGCCTGGTCTTTAGTAAGTAAAGCATACGCAAGATTGTTGGATCGCCGCCAGTCCTTGTACTCGGGCCAGGCTGGTAACCTCTCCAGCTTCCGGAGACCCAGCGAATCTATAGTAAGCCGGACAATGGGTAATATCGTCGCAGGGTCTTCGGTCAATGCCGGCGCTCTTCCTCGTTCCCATGCCACAACTTCGTCCAGGTCGTAGGTGTGAAGGCCCGGAAGGTCCATTGCCATGTCTGCCTCGTGAGCTTTTGAAAGTCGAGCCGCAGCATCTTGAACGGTGTAGTAGCGCCACAGAAGACTGTCAGATGAATAGGCTCGGATCAATCGGACAATCTCGGGGGGCAGCCGAGCCATTCCAGGAATCCCAAGCGCTTCTGCATGGGAGGGCTTCAGCAACGTTATGCTGCTATCCTCCAAGTCCAGATGCGACATGACTTGGGGGGCCTGTCGCCAGGGAAATCGCCAGGCTGATGCGATCCAAAGCCTGTCAAAGGCCTTTTTTGACCTGTACTCTTGCATAAACAGACAGTAGCAATCCACATGCATCGTTGTGGCCCCTGGAGATTCGAGGCACTCAAAACATTCCTGCCGCCGACATGCAACGAATTCGTAGTCCAGGTGGAGGGCAATATGAGTTTTAGGATACGAAAACCTCTCGGTGCAATATTCGGGACTTGCTGCATTCTCACCCGCAAGAACTACAGCATAGGCAAGTTAGAAATTAACCAAAAGGGACCAAAGGTAGAGCGAATGAGATGAGGGTAATCGGTCCATACATGCTATAGTTTGGTCGCCCGTTCTCATCGATTGGACGCAAAGCCCACACCTAAGTCCCAGACAGATATGAGGTGTCCCGTCGTCCTTCTCAGACCACTCATCCGTGTCGTCTGAATCCTCCATCTCCATCAGGCTCTCCCATATGTCTTCGATATCTGATCGTGTGACGTTTGATATTGTGAGCTGCTGAGGGTGAAAACGGATAATTAATCATGTTGAGGTCGTGTAGACCGTTGATAGATTGGCTGTAGTTTAGTAGTCCAGCACCTCAGAAGCAAAAAGGGGTTGAGGGTTGCTGTGGGAGCGGCTGTGGCTGGTTGGTGGCTTCGCTGTGGCGGGGCTAACCTAAATTTCTACAACCACCGCTTCTCGTGAGAAGAACTGTACATCTTGCTGAGAGACGCAAGCCTGAAAGGCTGAATAATTTGACCCCAAACTTTCAATACTAGCGTCATAGGCGGCTTTCTGAGTTAAACAGCTATGTGCCGGTTGAACCAAGCTTCTGGACTCCCCTTTAAAGGAGAGCGATCCCAGCCTAGCCCATCATGGGTGTGGTCGCCTTTGCTGGCGCATTCGGCTTTGACTATACGTATCTGGAATCCTTCCAGAGCCTGTCGGAGTTATCAGATTGAAACAGACACAAGTACCTAAGGTTTGAATATGTTGTAGCCGCGTCGACGCCGACACGACATTAGCCAACGATCTTTGAGCCCCATCCTGGGACTTCATGAGAAGATCTATGCAAAGACAGGTGGTCTGGGATTCGTAAATGTGGATTCGAAATACGCCCTGTGGAGGGACTGGAGAGTATGCTACTCTTGGATTTGTTTCTCGAGTTTGGGACGGTGTATCTCAGATCCAAGGGCCCTGCAGTTCATTGTGAAACTGTAAGCGAGTCGTACCGCACTGGAAACCCCGTGAGTTCAATATTGGGGCCAATGGATCTAGGAGACGTTACTTGGCATTTTCCAAAGTCGCCGACGACATAGGATTGTTTTGTTATGTCTGCCAGGCCATAAAGTCGGGGGCAATGAGGCAGAGCGCTAGAGTCTTGCCAATCACGAGGATCAAACATGAGCACCTCCGTAGGTATAAATAGATAACCCTAATCAAAAGTCAATGCGCACCGCATGTATCTGCTACAAAACGCTCGCCAAACTTCAATGCCTGACTGCAAATGCCACAACGGGACCGGAGGAAGAGGTGGGACGGACAAGTTGGCCAAGGGGGCGCCATGCTGGGTCGTTACAACGACGTATGTTGGTCCGACGGATGTGAGGGTGGCAGAGATTGAGATGAGGTTTTGTGGTGGAGTCACTATGAGCACGTCCAACAAGATGTTGGCAATACTGTGAACCCATGTCGAGGGTTTCCCTATTCAGCAGCAATTTTGAACTTGCATGTTGACCTATACCGAGCAGGGAACGCCGCCAGAAGAAACGACAAAGTACAAGCATCGATCTCCGACAGAAGCAATTTAACGTGCGTGTTCTAGCGAGTTTCTACAGCCGGGGCTAGATGGTCATGGCGCTGCCCGACCGGTGGCCCCTGCCGAACCGCGTCCTTCTAGAAAATTTACGTGCGTCTGTCCCGTCACGTCACGGCCGAAGAAGTCGTGGCCCGAGCACAATGTCAAATTCTGACGGGAGTCAAGAAAAAGAAACGTAGCATATAGAACATGTCGATATACCCCTAAAATGCGTACTGTACAGTACCACCTGGATGGATGGATGAATGTTAGCGGCCTTGTAAGGCTGTGGATACCTTATCTACCTTCCGTTACAGGCACCAAGGCACGTTAACCTCAGCAAGGCAGTTGGCCGATATCGATCGTGAGAGAGGAAGGTGCAGCCCGCCCTGATGAAACAGTCACAGTGGGCAATGACGAAACGTTTCACAAAAGGACTATGCGGAGCCTTCTCCTGTTTGGCCAGGATCTTCGTCCGACGACCTGCTTGGCATCAGCATTGACAATGCAGGAATTAGTGGTTTATGGGAGCATCGTCCTCGGAATCTATTCTCGGCCGTTGCCAGTAGCCGCTGTCGAATCCAGTCCGTTGACCGTAGAGTTACTCTATGTACTCCCAAAGAGCTATCGCCCACAGCTGCAACGCCTCTGCCCGAACGGTCGACCATTGTCGCAGCCGTCTTTCGCGTGCCTCGGCAACCTACAGACGGATACACAAAGGTCTTCTGACCAACGGCCCCCTTTCCCGGTAGGCTGGCCGCGCGGGCCCGAAGATCAGGATCGACGCGGTGGATGGGGGAAATGATGACGGCAGAAAAGCTACAACCAAAACAACCACCACTCATCGTTGAGCCAAGCACACACAACAAACCCGGCTGATGACCCTGCTCGCCGGGTGTGCTGAACGGAATCCATGGTAATGGAATCGTGGGTGGCTCAGACAAGCTATCGGGTCGCTTCCGTCCAGCAGGCGAGGACAACCTTCCAGTCGGCTGTCCCGTTGAACAACATCTGCTGGGACAGACCCGGCCAGGTCGTTGTTGTTCCCATGAAGTTCAACGTCAGGACCCCGTAAGCGCCCTGTGCGCGCTCGGTCATCTGCGCCTGGGGCCGTCTGCTAGGGGCAAGGGGCACTACGGGCAGGGTCCTTGGGAGAGAGCCATGACGAGAATGGCTCCACGGCGGGCAGCACATCCACCCACTCTCGCCCGCTGAAGCTTCATGGAAGCATCCACCGAAGCGCCAAAGCGCCCACGCAAGCACGGCACTGACGCACTGACCCAGGAGCTCAACTTCTGCCATTGCTGCCCTGCGTGGCGACCAGAAACGCCACTATTAGCACCACGCGCGGGCTAAGGTACCGAACACCACCACGAGAGCTGCCGTCTCCCTACCAGCAGCGGGGGCCCACGGGGAGGCGTGGTTGTCTGGGTGTCATGTATCACCGGTACATATTTGCACTCACTTGAACTGGCTTTCTCCCACTGCATTGCTTGCATTGCCGAACACTTGCTTGCTTTGGTTTGCTTCCATCTCTGCTCCACTCGTCGCTTGCGGCTTGCCCACTTAACCCGGCCCCCCTTGCTCTACACGCTCCTCACCGTGTGTGACGGCACTGCCCGCTCAGCTAAAAGCGTTACCCCACACCAAGCTCGCCTTGCGCGTGTGAGTGGGCGGTGGGCGTGTGAGAGATGCTGAGGGGCCTCTGTATTGTGGGTGGGCGTCGTGTGTGTGTGTGGCGGCCGGACTGCTCTCCTCCGCGACTGGAATCTTTTCGTGCGGATCCAGTCGACTTCACAGATCTTGACCTCCCTCAACTACCTTACCTAGCTGTCTGCCAATAGCTAGCCTTGGAATAGCTTCCTTGCTGCTCCGCGACAGCTCCCGCCTCGGATTGTCACTCCTGCGTCTTCTCGGCCGAGTATCAGAGATCGTCTGCCAGCCCTCTCGCTACTTGGATTTTGCTCAAGCTTTGGTAAGCCGCCTACACCGTCCTCCGTTCTTTGTCCCCGTTGCCGTCATCGCTCACAGCTTTCAAAGTCTACTGTGGCACGTCCACACGATCGCCCTTGGCCGACCATCTTCTACACCTGCATCTACACAACAGCGATCCCGATAAATTGTCCCCTGCTTCTGTGACACGACGAGGCTCCAAACCGCCACCTTGGACCCCTGTGCAACTTGCGAGTTCGATATTCGGCCTGTAACTACGGGCTGCACATATTTGTTTCGTGGCGGGGCCTGCAGATTGCTCCTAGGCCGTCGTCAAGGCCTTTGGCGCATCGGTGGCCGATAACATTTACTATCAGACGCAAGACGACTGTACATACTGGCCTGTCCTATTCACGTGCGCGACTCGGTTTCAACCTGTCGGACCGGAGCATGACCGTATCCCATCCTAGCTATACTCACTCTGCCAGCTTTCTCGCTTCCTAGTCTTCATTGGCCACGTCAAACGACCACAAAGAAGCCGTCGCCCCCGGCTGCTGCTGCGGCGGCCTGAGAGCTCGCTGGAGGGGACGCCGTGACCATCCTTGTTGGCGCGCGACCCCATCGCCCCTTGGCCATATCGTCCTTTGTCAAACCTGTCACCATGAGACGGGGTCGTTCTCCCAGTTCGCCTTCGCCCTATCGGGCGTTAGCCCATCACCAACAGGCCTCGGCCGCGGCAGCTTCGACTGACTCTGGCTCTCTGATTCGGTCATTCAATGTTGAGACGAATCCCACTCGACCAGTGCGGCCCTCGCCGCTCACAGCATCACTTATCCGAGACATGCCATTGGATTTGGTTGACCGCATCAGAACTTTCCCCCTCTTCATGTCAGCTCCGGAGGAATTTCTGGTTGCCATTGGAAACCATCTCAAGCCACAGATTCAAAGCCCCAATGATCATATCGTGACCGAGGGCGATGATGCCAAGGCGATGTACTGGCTGGTCCGCGGCGTTGTTGCCGTGACTTCACGAGACGGGGAGGCAGTTTATGCAGAACTCAAACCTGGAGCGTTCTTTGGCGAAATCGGCGTCCTCATGCAGATGCCGCGAACAGCAACCATTGTTGCTCGCACAAAGTGCCTCTTACTGGTGCTTAAGAAGGAGGATCTGCACACTGTCATGCCCAAGTTTCCTGAGATGGAGAAGGCTATCCGAGAAGAAGCCCAGGAACGGCTGAATCTCCTCAAGAAAAGACGACAAGAGGGTGGCAAGTTGCTCAAGTCTCCCACGGGAGACTTCAGCGCCCGGGAGGCTGCTCCTGGCGAGGTGTCTACTGGAGAGAGAGGCGCTATCAAGGACGGCGCGGTGGTCAATTCCAAGAAGAGAAAGTCCCCAAGCCCTGGTATTATCGAGGACCCTGCTGCTGGGAGCGCAATTGGCAGTGGCCAAATCAACGTTCGAACAACTCTCAAGGAGCTACCGCTCTTTTCTACCCTTCCTGCCGATATTCTACACTTTCTTGGATTAAGCGTCCAGCCAAAAACTTATACGCCTTTCACAGACATTGTCCGCCAGGGTCTGCCTGGGAACGAAATCTTCTTTATTGTTCGTGGGGAGGCGGAAGTAATTCACGATGAGCCGGCTGGCAAGGAAAAGACCCAGGCCATGTCCCGTTCTATTCAGAAAAGGCCCCGGTTGAAAGCAGGCCAGTATTTTGGAGAAGTTGCAAGTTTGGGTCTCTCCCGTGGCCGAACGGCAACAGTACGGTCCATTACTACTGTTGAATGCATCATGATCACCGGCGAGGTTCTCGACGAGTTCTGGAGGCGTTGCCCTTCAGATATCAAAACGCAGGTCGAAGAGACCGCGCGCCTTCGATATCAGAAGCAGAGCGACGACGTCGATATGGTCGATGCCGACGTCAAAGAGAAGGTCAACAAGTCTGATCCACCGACTCCTACGACTCCTGCACGGCCCACATTACCTGACCTCACCTTCACCACTCCATCCAAGCCGACTTCTCCAGCGAAAGAGGATTCTAGCAACATAGAGCCCAAGGATCCTGATCCATTCTTGAGCGTGAACATGGAGAACATCAGAAATCGACGACGTCACTCATTGGCACCGCCAATGCCACCAGCAGACAACGCAGGGCCCAGCACCAATGGAGTGAGATCCCGTCTTTCAGAGGTGACCCCCATCAAGTTTGCGTTTTCTGAAATGCCGGTGGATAGCGATGACGTCCCAGCCAAGAGAGTGAGGACGACATTGCCTCGTCGACCCCTGACCATGAGCAAACCTGTGCTTTCGGACGAGGTATTAATCTATATCTTCAAGCACGTCGATATCGGAGAGCTCTTCCGACTGCGACTTGTGAGCACTCACTGGCGGAAGCTTTTGACGACGTCCCCCAAAGTGTGCCAGAATGTCAACCTCTCGATTTATAACCGCAAGGTCAACGATGAGGTGCTCATTAAGGTGCTTGCCCCCTTTATCGGCACCCGTGCCGTGACCATCGACCTGAACAATTGCTTTCATATAACTGATGAGGGCTTCGGAGCTCTGTGGCGAAGTTGTGGCAAGAATGTGAAGCAATGGAGGATGAAGTCGGTCTGGGATGTCTCGGCGAATCAGATTCTGGAAATGAGCGAGAATGCAAAAGGGTTGGAAGAGGTAGACTGGAGCAACTGCCGCAAGGTTGGCGATAATCTGCTGGGTCGGGTTGTAGGCTGGGTGGTCCCTGAGCCACCGCCG
Organism: Fusarium setosum; assembly: GCA_013623625.1. Lineage (NCBI taxonomy): Eukaryota > Fungi > Ascomycota > Sordariomycetes > Hypocreales > Nectriaceae > Fusarium > Fusarium setosum. The sequence goes on along the minus strand of JABFFE010000463.1, from coordinate 3,546 downwards.
CCTTCGAAGCAGGTTGTCATCTCAAGTTCAACGGCTCGGTCGAAGAGCAAGGCGCAGCAGCAGCAACAGAAGCAAGCAGCACAGCACATTCTTCCGCCGGGCACTGTGGTTGGATGTCCCAAGTTGAAACGCCTCAACCTCTCCTACTGCAAACATATCACGGACCGATCGATGGCTCATCTCGCTGCGCACGCGTCAAACCGGATCGAATCGCTTTCCCTCACTCGATGTACATCAATCACGGACGCAGGATTCCAATCTTGGGCACCTTTCCGATTCGAAAAACTATCCCGTCTTTGTTTGGCGGATTGCACATATTTGTCGGACAACGCGATTGTTGCTCTGGTCAACTCGGCCAAAAACCTGACGCATTTGGACTTATCCTTTTGCTGTGCTCTATCAGATACTGCAACAGAGGTGGTGTCCCTCCGCCTCCCCAAGCTGCGGGAACTACGATTGGCGTTTTGCGGAAGCGCAGTCAGCGACGGCAGCTTAGAGAGCGTGGCACTTCACCTGAATGACCTGGAAGCTTTGAGCGTCCGTGGTTGTGTTCGTGTCACAGGCCGAGGAGTTGAGAATGTTCTCCATGGCTGTGGGCGGCTCAACTGGATGGATGTCAGCCAATGCCGAAACCTGGAGTCATGGCTTCGGGCTGGTAGTGTTGCGAACTGGGGATTCGACGATCGACTCGGCCAACGTCCCATAGAAAACGCGTCTGGCGAGAGTACCGGGTCAGGGGAGGGTGAGGAGGATGCCCCTGCACCGAAAGCTATGAGTGTCGCGATGCTCACTTCGCAGAACTTTGTGCCACGAACGGCATTTGGGTACAGGACAAAGAGGGCCAGGCGACCGGTGCGTTTCGTGATCGAGAAAGGAGTTGGGGGATTACGATGACGCCACGGAGTTTTGGGAAAATTATATTTGGAACACAATGGGTCTTTGGGGCTCATGAGGGTTATCATACAGCATTTGGCGTAAATAGTCACGGAGCATTTGCCATTATGAAGTTCATGACGGGCTTTGCGGGTAGCGAAGGGGAAGTATTGGCCATGTCACCATTGGATGAGCGAGAGCGAGAGCGGAAGGGATACATGAAAGATACCCTGACGGAGCTGAAAGTGCATACAACGTCTTGGCTCTCATAATAATCTTGAACCCAATTACGACAACAGAACCGAGCGAAATGACCTCAGGACGGCGTGGATATCAATCAATCATGACCTCGGTTGTGGTAAAGCCGAGACCGAGATGCATGGGCTGGAGTTTGGAGTTTAGGTGTGGCGGCTGCTGACCAACTGAGTCACCCAGAGACGCCGGAAAATTCCACCGAATTCCAACACGTGACGTCGGAGTTAGGTAAGCGCCAGTCTCCGAATCAACGTCATGCTGTCGGCTGCGACTTGAACGCATATTATCCCGGTCGATTCCTCTATCCCCGCTCGACTTCTTCTTTTCTCAACCAATACCGCCACAACTGACATTCGAATCGTCAGAAAGACAATGTCGTTTACGCTCACCATCCGCCAGGGGCCTGCGCGCTTCGCGCAACGGCTTCCTGGGCTCTCCAAGTCTACGTTTCGAAGCGCCGCGCCCGTACGAAGCTTCCACGTCCCGGCTAAGCCGACTCCCAACTTTTTCACCTCGCGCATCACATCGGCTACAACACGCAACGCCTTCCAGCGCAGCGGCCGCGCTGGCGGACGCTCGTACTACCAGGAGTCAGCGCGACCTGCGCCAGCCGCCCAAACGACGACCCGAAGGCTTCTTGTCGGTGGTGCCATCTTTGGTGGTACCCTTGTGGCCATCAACGCAGTCTTCAACAGGGAGACTCGTGAGGATGGTGGCATGCCCATCTACGAACGCGAGTACCTGAACAACACTTTCCTGCACACCGGGCTTGGAATTGGTATCATCGGCTTGACGGCCCGACAGATGGTTCAGACGGGCTTTGTATACCGAATTATGGTGACGAACCCTTGGGTTGTGGGCATTGGTGGTCTTGCGCTCAGCTTTGCGACAATGATTGGAACCCGCTCCATTAGCCCTGACAAGTAAGTCTCGCATCAATGACGAAAATGAAGATTTGTACTAACAAGAGTAGCTACATCCCCAAGTATGCCCTCTGGACCGCTTTCAACGCCACCCAGGCCGCCTTTGTCGCCCCTCTCCTGGCCTTCGTCCCCCCTGCCCTTATCGCCCGTGCTGGTCTCTACACTGTTGCCATGATGGGTGGTCTGTCGATTGTTGGCGCCACTGCCAAGCAAGAGAAGTACCTCTACATTGGTGGTCCTCTCCTTGCTGGTGCCGCCATTGTCGCCGCCTCTGGACTCGCCCCTTTGATCATTCCCGCCACTGCAGTCCGAACCCTGGCCTTTACCGAAAGCATCTGGCTGTATGGTGGTCTTGCCGTTTTCGGTGGCTTCACTCTGTACGATGTCCAGAAGGTTCTGTACCACGCCCGTCTCGCCCAGGCTGGTGTCATCCGCCGGGACCCGGTGAACGAGAGCATTTCTCTTGAGCTCGACTTCCTCAACATCTTCGTCCGGATGGTCCAGATCCTAATGATGCAGAACCGACGAAAGTAAGCGGGGGTAATCAGTTGATTAGACTTGAATGGTAGTCAAGGTGTATTATTTGATAAAAGGGATCAGTGTTTTACAAGAGGCTAATGAACTCCTCTCTTCTTGATTTGGCCGGAATGGCCTGGGTTGGTGGAAATCCCATTTGTAGCTTTAGGATTATGGAAATAAAGAAATTAGAGCTATAACTGTTGCACAGCACGCGGTGATACTGGATATTGATGTTGAGATTTCCATTTGAAAGTGTTAGATACGCTTGCCCGAATATGCCGACTGTCCATCAATGATGCCTATATCTAATTGCTAAACCAAAGCACACTATCCCCTCGACCAATTACTTGGTGTCTTTTTTCAACCAGCTACTGCAGAGGGGGGAACGGTCTCAAGAAGTGACTGGGGCACTCGTAACCAGCAGGGTTGTTCTGCAGATAGAGCTGGTGATACTCCTCGGCAGTCCACCACTTGCCAGCGGGAGCGACCTCGGTGACGATGCCACCCTTCCACCACTGGGCGTTCGCCTTGGCCGTCACCTCGCGGGCAATCCTTTCTTGCTCGGGGTCGTGGAAGTAGATGGCGGAGCGGTACTGGGGGCCGGTGTCGGGGCCCTGGCGGTTGAGGGACGTGGGGTCGTGCATGGAGTAGAAGAACTCGAGGAGCTGTGCGTACGAGACCTTGGAGGGGTCAAAGATGATTTGCGCGGCTTCGGCGTCTTGAGTATTCTGTCAGTGGTTGCCCAACTTGAATGCATCGGGAGGAGAGGTAACATACGGCCAGTCTTGCCGCCGCAGATGGCGCGGTAGCTCGGGTTATCCAGATCGCCGCCGATGTAGCCAACTTTGGCGTCGATGAGGCCCTTGTCGGCAAAGTGCCTCCGGTAGAGGTGCTCGGTGCCCCAGAAGCAGCCGGCGGCGACAGTGCAGCGCTGGGCGCCGTCGGGGATCGCGGCTGCGGCGGACGAGTCGGGGAC
>JABFFE010000462.1:0-51045 GCA_013623625.1 Fusarium setosum | reverse complement strand
TTTTTTTTTTATAAAATTTTTTTTATATTAATTTTAAGGGGGTTTAATTTATAGGCTGGTTTTTTATTACTTTTAATAAGAAAAAAAAAAGGAAAAAAAAAAAAAAAAAAAAAAAAAAAAAAAAAAAAAAAAAAAAAAAAAAAAAAGCCCGGCGGCGCTGCTTCCACGATCCGAGTTCACCGAGTTCAAGGCATTCTACTCAACCACTTCCTAAATCCATGGATTTCGCTACCGTCCTGCAAAGATCCCTCAGAGAGTGGGAAGCGAGCGGCTAACCGCTACGCCACCGGGTGATAACCTGCAGTGCTTTTCCGGTTTATAATACCAGGCGTGGTTGTGATGCTATGCCGGTGGCTGGCGGTGTCAAACGGAAGAGCAGTACCGTAAACCCCCCCCCCCCGCCGGGCGGTACGTGAACAAACTCGGGCTAGGCGTGGCCATGGGGGCTAAGGTCGTTTAATAGAGAATTTTTGCAGCTATATGCATACGATTTCTCGGAATTTAATACAGGTATCCCAAAGTGTCGGGGTCAAATGATGGCCAGCATCCAACAGAGCTTTGCATGCCAGGCAATGGTTTGTCTTGTACGTTATCGCTCTTTAAGAATTGGATCCATCTCGCCGACATCTATCCAGTGCCGGGTGTTGTAGTCCAAACTGGCTACTGTCACCGAGCCTGAAAGTTCGTGGGCCTGAGGTCTTGGTGATGCTGCAGCCATCTCCCTGCGCAGAACGAATGGGCGGTATGGAGTCCATCCTCGTAACATTCCGAGTGCTGCCATGAGTCTCAAATGAATGCCGGAAGCGCCGTGGTGTGGTCCTCGGGCTCTGATCAATGTGGTGAGTGTGCGAGCGGGATGGCGGCCCCTTTAAAGCCTATTACTCAAGTCACTATCCCATCTCGACTACCAGCGCTTCGAAAGCCAATCGAAGAAGTAGAACATCCCAGATGTCACTTTTAGCAAGGAATGGGTCTCGTCCAGAGCGTCCAAGGCAGCGTCGTGCCCCAGACTTGCTCAATAGTAATAACTTCAGCCGAAACCAGGACAGTTCCATGCCGTCGGGCGTGCCAATCTTCTCGTAGGCGCGAGGACAATGGACGAAATCCTCGTCCAGACATATTTGAGTGGACAGGTCTATCGCCGTATCCCGTGTGGCGCTATCAGATCCTCACAAGTGATGTCGTGACGGTAGCGCGGACATACAAACGCCTAAGGGCCATCCGTGCAAGAGAGCTCCCGTGGGTAGCTCCATGAAAGAACCGGAATCGAGGATAGGCTTTGTGCTCTCTGGAGGGATTGATGTACGTTGAGCTGGGTGTAATTGAACAAGCTGTTGGTAAAGGCATAGCATGTCGACCATGAGACTCACGACAACAGGGGTGTCCGAATGAGAAGTTACTTCCGAAAGTATCCGAAGATGGTTATCATAGCAAGGTACCGACGTCTATGCTTGCCAACCCTACCTACCCCAGCTAGGTATGGAGACTGCGGGGTTTTCGTCCCGTTTCCATTGTACAAATGGCTCAGTCATCTCGGGTTAGTGTTGTGCGAAGGAGGTCGGCCAGTTGTGGCGACGTCGATGTCTGCCAGGGTGTAAGCCACTGAATACATATAATAATGCTCGTAAAACTTACCTCATAGCCTCATGTAAATAACCGAGTCTCTTAGGATCTCATGCCCAAACGGTCCTAATCAAGGTACCGGGCCCGAGGATTATGAGGGACCCGGTGGTCCGCTCAAAGTACATAGCTCGCGACAATGATGGCCGAACCAGTAGCTCCGGACTGCTGAAGGCCTCATTGCTGACAATGCTCGCTGCACCGAGCGTTGTGAGAGCGCATTAGCGTCAATCCGATGCTGCGCAAAATCGGCGATTGGTCATATCCCAATGCCAAGGGCGCGGGCCGTCCTTGTCTGGCCCAAACCCCACAACCTCCAGCGGCCATCGCAGCCAACTGAGAAAATCCCGGTCGATCATGTCCCTCACAGCGGCAATCAAATGCTCTGCCCAACCATTCACGTACCAGAATCGGTCGTAGGTCCGCAGAAGAAGCGCCCAATACGCCAGGATGAGTAGACAGACGGAATCTCGCCGTTGTATGCCCGCGATGAAGTCGTCCTCGATCACGTAAAGCCAGATGAACAGGAAACGGTACTGCGGGGCGACATTGCATGAGCCTGTCTGGTCTCTTCCATACGTGGCTTCGTATATGGACTCGACGACGTTGAAAGAATGGAGTCGTGCAGGAGCAAGCTTGTCGTCACAGGCCTCAACGAGAGAGCGCATCTCATGCAGCGGCGCTACCCAATCAATCCGTTCAAAGCCCTCTTCAATGAAAGTAGGGCGAATGTCACCCTTGTCTTTGAGATCGGGTCCCAGGGGTGCCATCAGCCCGGAGTACAATACTTGATGGGAGAATGTCTCATTTATCAGGCGAACCCCGCGTATAAGGGGCATCCATGGTCGGGAGGCGTGCAATTGCAAGCTCGAGTCGTTCACGTGGCAGATGAGCAGGTCTCTAGGTCCTGAGGGGCCTGCTGCAAAGCTGGAGTAGCACACGAGCACAGACGATAGGTAGAGTCCACCGCAGTTACTGGCATCCAAGTCCGGCAAAAGTCTCGTAGTCTCTGCTAGGCCTGCGGATAAATGGCCATGAGCCAGCGAGATGTACCGACCCCGCGTTTCCGGGCTTTTGGTTTCAAGGTGTGCCAAGTGACGAGCAGCCAGGGAGAAGAGAAGTCGCATGACGGACGGAAACGACAGGCCGATCTGCGGAGCGTTATAGGACCAGAAGCGACTCATGGGGTCGTTCGAATCGCCCGGGGCCATGAGACTCGGGGCAGTGTGGGCGGTGAAATGGAGGAGCAGCTCCACATCCGAGGTATCCAATTGATTGGGTCTAGAGTCAATGTCGCATTGAACACCGGCGTCTGCTGTCTTGACGGGAGGTGCCTGTTCGACTGCGTCCGTCATGACGAGGTCCCAGTCTTTGCGTGGTCGGCCTGGTCCTCGGCGACGTTTCCCCGACACTGCCGCCCCATCTTGGCCGGGTTTCGACTGATCATCATGACTGTTGTGAGCTGTCCCTTGCGTTATCTGCTCAAAGATGCAGGCAACACGGAATCGTAGGCAGTTGTTGCAGGTTGGACGACCCTCGTCGCACTGCGGTCGAGTTAAACTACATGAGCATTGACCTGGCTGACTAAGGCCACCGACACGGCACCCCAAGACAAGAGAGGCCCTCTCACCTTGACTTTACGTTTCTTGCAGGTGATGCACCCAGTCCTTGAACGACGAATACCGTGTCCTCGGGGGTCCGGCATGGCTTCATATCTCGGTGGGATCGTTCCAACAATGGAGAGCTCGGAGCCACGGGGAGGGCACGAGGGGCACTTTATCATTGCTATTCCCCCGCGAGCTCACTTAAGCTTACAGTCCCTTACCTATCCCCCACAAGGCAAGGTGACAGGGGGCTCCCTGAATGGGCATAATATTCTATTCTCACGGCCCGGAGCTTGGCTATTAATAGCTTCATTTCTTGAGTGGGCCACCTCAATATGCAGACCTAACACGAGGCGTCTTCCCCCCTCCCACTTGCAGTGCAGAGGCATCTCATTTAGGCTGAAAGGCCTTCTCCAGTTGATTGACTAACCCGACTTAAAGATCCAAGCCGAGCCTTTTACTTTGATGCTTCTCATGATCTCTATAGCCTTTCTGTTCCAATAGTCAGTTTACTGTCTCTTACAAGATGCCTCTTGTGAGAAACCCCATTCTGCCCGGCTTCAACCCGGACCCGTCAATCCTCCGGGTCGGTAGTGACTACTACATCGCCACGTCCACGTTCGAATGGTATCCAGGGGTGCAGATTCACCACTCCAAGGACCTGGCCAACTGGTCCCTGGCCGCCCGGCCACTCAACGAGAAGCGGCTCTTGGACATGCGCGGTAACCCCGATAGCACAGGAGTTTGGGCACCATGCCTCAGCCATGACGGCGAGAGGTTCTGGCTTGTTTATACCGATAGCAAGCGGCACCACGGCTCCTTTCACGATGCCCACAACTACATCATCCACGCCCCCACGATCCAAGGACCTTGGTCCGACCCCATCTACGCCAACTGCTCAGGGTTTGACCCTTCCCTGTTCCACGATGAGGACGGTCGCAAATGGTTCGTCAATATGCTCGTGGATCATCGCCAGCGGCCCAAGCTCTTTGCAGGAATCTGTCTCCAAGAGTTCAGCCCAGACGCCGGCAAGCTGGTTGGCCCAAGAAAGAACATCTTCCAGGGAACTGAACTTGGGTTTACCGAAGGGCCCCATCTGTATAAGCGCAACGGTTGGTACTACCTGTTGACCGCCGAGGGTGGGACGGGTTACAACCACGCCTGCAGTCTTGCGCGATCTCGGGACATTTGGGGGCCGTATGAGGCGCAGGGCCAGATTCTATCTTCCAAAGACACGCCCTTTGCGGCCCTTCAAAAGGCCGGCCATGGCGACATTGTCGAAACACCTGACGGCGAGACCTACCTCGTTCACCTAGCTTCGAGACCAGTTGGTCAGGAGCGTCGCTGTGTTCTCGGGCGCGAAACGGCGATCCAGGGAGCATACTGGGAGGATGATTGGCTCTACGTCAAGAACGGTTCCATCCCGAGTCTCTATGTTGATCTACCCGCAACTCGTGATGATAGCGACTACTGGGCCGAGCAGCGATACACGTTCGAAGGCCACGACCTTCCATTGGACTTTCAGTGGCTGCGGACCCCAGAGCCGCAACGCATCTTTTCAGTAGACGGCGGAAAGCTGACCTTGACGGGTCGCGAATCGATCGGTTCTTGGTTCGAGCAAGCCTTGGTGGCTCGTCGGCAAACCCACTTCTCTTACGATGCCGAGACCACGATCGACTTTTACCCAGAAGACGAGAGGCAGTACGCCGGGCTTGTCGCGTATTACTCCAGGTGGAACTTTTTCTATCTGACAGCAACCGCCGATTCGGATGGCCAACGAGAGCTACTGCTGATGACCATGGAGCACGCCAACGCCAATGCGGCCCTGGACATGCCCATGATCGATGCAGTCAGCATCCCCAACCAGGGCAAAGTCAGACTGGCCCTGACGATCCGTGGGAGTCGGCTGCAGTTCTTCTACGCCCTTGCTGACGGCGGAAGTCAGGAGATGACCAAGATCGGGCCCGTGTTGGATGCCTCGGTGCTCTCCGACGAGGTCGCGCAGACGAGGGGAGGGTGCCCCTTCACGGGCGCCTTTGTGGGCATGGCTTGCTCTGACCTGAATGGCCTCGCACGGGAAGCCAAGTTTGACTATTTCGTCTACCGCCCGGTACGTCATGATTCAGACCGTTACGAGGTCTGAAGGTGCCGCGGAGCTTGGAAGCAAGAGACTCGGGGATAGGAAAGAAACCATAGAGCAATGAAAATATCTAGAGCTTCCCAAAAGGGCCCTCATTCCGCTGCAAGCTTCAACTGGATGCCAAGCAACGTGCGAATTGGATGCATGTATTCACCGTTCATAAAGAACTGGCTGCCTCCGCGTCCTCGCAGCCTCGATCAAAGCCGAGGGAGATCAACAGTTCAGTAGGGTATGTCGGGCTCCAGGCATAGCACCATTCAGCCGTCGGAGGCACATCTTACAACAGAAGTCATCTCGGTATAATATGACGCGAAAAGTGTTGGTCTTTCACAGAATAGGTAGCCAAGTCCTTCGGCATCATTTCTTTTAGCAGGTCCAAGATCCCCGCAACAGACTGCCTTGGCGTCCGTGATACATACGAACAGGATGGCTAACAGCCCGGTTTAGCCTTGAATAGTAGCAAGTTGGGGTGTTGTATTCACCCGGGTCATTCGCGGACCAAACTAGTCGTAAACTCAGCGATTGGTCCGCCATGCAAACTACAACAGGGGTTGATGCACCCCAGGCTGAGTAACACGCGACCTGCTTAGAAGGGCATCCGGGGTAAATGGTATTCTGGACGTGATGGCATCCAAAAGCCCTCACTCGAAGACTTACTTGGCAATGTGGCTATGCCTCTCGCCGAGTGACTAGAACCTCTTTGAGGCAGGTGTCCGATGTTGGTGTGGTCAGCTCTCGCGATGCTGTTCGGATGCCTTGGGTCTTTTGGGGTTCGGTCTCTCGGGCGAGCAAGCAGCGCAGTATAGACGTGAACATGATGACGAAGGGCGAGTAATCTGGAGTATATAAAGAGGCATGACGCCTGTTCAGATATCAAGTAAATCACCAATCACTAGAGAATTGTGAGCCCTCAATCGTTCATCTTTTGTTTCAGCCGTGGCAATGTTGCCATCCACCTTCAAGTCCATGTAAGATAACCACGAGGGACAGGCATAACATTGCCAATGCTATGCACCCTCGGGCTGCCATGTACTGGTTCAGAGCTGACAGTATCAGGACTCGTCATGCGGGAGTTGTGCTGTTGACGCTACTCCAAGTGTCATCAGCTGCCCGTATCCCCAGGGCCGCCAGTGAATGCGTCACAAACAGCGACGGTGCTTTGCAAGTTACTGCAGACTGCATCGACCCTCTGTATGAGTCGCCCGTCTTTGACAGCGAGACAAACGAGGTGAACCCCATCCCGCACCGGAAGGTCTCGGGCCACTTTGACGGCACCAAGATCGACTTCAACATCTACCTCCCCAAAGACAACTGGGAGGGCCGCTTCTTCCAGCTCGTCTATCCCACGCAAAACTCCACCGCCGATGACCGTTCCATCGGCTTTGGTGCCGATAGCGGTGCCTACACTATCCAAGCCTCCGGGTCGTTAGGCTATCGTGCCGACGCCGCTCTCGCAAAGCTCTCGCGCAGGGTGGCTCGGGACTTCTACAAGGAACCCTCTCGCCAGATTTTCGGGTACAACTATGGTGGCAGCGGCGGCTCTCTGCAGACCATTGGCTCCGTGGAGAACACCGAGGGGGTCTGGGATGGCTGCGTGACGCTGATCCAGGCGGTGCCAGTCAGCAATCCCAATAACTTTGCCGTCGATGGCTTTGGTGGCATCGTCCTGGAGAGCAAGAAGGACAAGATCAAGGATGCGGTCAGCCCCGGCGGGAGCGGCGATCCCTATGCTGTTCTCGATGCGGCGGAGCGTGCTGCTCTTGAAGAGGCGACGGCCCTCGGAGTGCCCTTGAGGGCATGGGAGGACTTTGAGGGTGTCGGGGAGAATAGAACCCAACTCTGGAGTTCTCTTATGAACTTGGTGGTACCTGCTGTGGAGGCCGTCGCACCAACGTTCGCTGATGACTTTTGGTCCAAGTCGGGGTATCTAGGGGCTGAGAAGTCGGCGCTTGGTGATTTCTACCGTGCCTCTCTAGTTGAGTTCAACACCACTGTTAAAGATGTCAAGCTCGACGGCGATGTCCCTGTTGAGATCGTTCTTGAGGATGTTCCCGCGGACATTAACACCGTCGGACTGAGATTCAGCGTCGAGGCCAAGAACGGTTCAGTCAATGTGTTTGACGGGACGCTGGATGCTCAGACGCGCACCGTCTTTATCCAATCCAACACCAACGCCGCAGCACTCGACGATCTCAAGAAGGACACCGAGATCCAGGTCGATAACAGCTGGTTTCTCGCAGCCCACACTCTTCATCGCCACCAAGTGCCTCCCGTCGAAAGCGGATTCCACCCGTACGACTACCTCCGCGAGAACGGAGAGCCAAAGTACCCGCAGCTCGACGTCCTCATCGGACCCCAGACGTCCAAGTCGGCCAGCGGCGGAGCAACGCACTCGGGCAAGATCAAGTCGAAGCTGATCGTCATGGACAACCTGCTCGACTTTGACGCGTTTCCCTGGCAGGCAGACTGGTACAAGAGCCAGGTTAAAAAGGCCCTGGGCAGTCGTTTCGAGGACTACTACCGCCTGTATTACAGCGACAATGCTGATCACTTCATGGGCTCGGTGCCGGCACCAATGTCAAGGCGCATCGTCGACTTTACTGGTCTCTTTGAGCAGCACCTTCGCGACGTCAGTGCTTGGGTCGAGCGTGATATCACGCCTCCCGTGGAAACTACGTATACCGTTAATGATGGCCAAGTAGAGGTACCCGCAACAGCTTCCAAGCGTGGTGGTATCCAGCCTGTGGTCGACCTGACCGTCGGCGACGATGCGACACGGATCAGCGTCAAGGTTGGAGAGTCGGTCAAGTTCAAGCTACACGCCGAGACGCCCCCGAAAACTGGAGATATCGTCTCGGTCGAATGGGACTTTCTCGCTGTGGGCGAGTTTGTCAAGAAGGACTTTGGCAAGGTTGGTCCGGTCGTCGACTTGGAGGTGGAGTACAAGTACGATGAGCCAGGGGTTTATATTGCCGGGGTGAGAGTGGCGTCTCAACGGGATGCGGATACGGAAACTGAATATGCTCGACCGCTCAACTTGGGTCGTGTGCGAGTAATTGTTGAATGATCGAGGCATAGGCCATGTCAAGGTAGCATCCAAGTTAATTGAAGTGCTCGGTGCCTGACGTCCTGTCATATGTCCTACATGATCCACAAATTTCCTAATGAGGAAGAACACACAAAGCATCACGTGAGCACCACCATGAAGCTTCATCAACGCTCACAACAGCAAAAAAGAGAAAGCCTCGCAATACGCTCGCAATCGAATTATAGGAACAGCCCGATGCGGGGGTCGAACCCGCAACCTTGAGATCGCGTACTCGTAAGAGTCTCACGCTCTACCGATTGAGCTAACCGGGCGTGGCTCTTATTGATGAGAGATGTGGAAGCACAAACCCCGTCAAGGACGACACGGACCCAGTTGAAGAAAATTCTGATAGTGGCGTGTGGTATCCACATCTTGGTCGGGTATGTCTGGGTTGATTTCTGTGTTGGAGATGCTTCAGATGGTTATCGTCTTATGTGTGTGTGAATGCATGTCGAAAAATCTGTCGTTAGGTTGTGTTGTGTTGTGCTTGTGTTGAGATCTATCATCATGCCCAACGCCTCTCATGCAGACCCAATCCCCCATGCCTCATTTTGTACATTATAGTTTACAGTCATCATACAATCCTTATACACCACCTCGTTTCCTGTCCTCCTCCAGCTCAGCCTCCACCTCTTCATCCATCTGCTTAGCAATCATCTTCTCTTCCTCCTCCTCTGCCTCCAGGATCTCCTGAATAAGACGGCCTTTCTTATCCTGCTTATTCTTCCCACGTCGCTCCCGAGGCGCATTCCTCTCGTTAGCACTGATACCCCCAGGACCCATGAAAATCTCAACCTTCCTGGGCTTCTTGCCCTGTGCAGCTCGCTTGCCACCATCGTCAGGTCCCTTACCCGCACGGACGTTTCGCTGCACTCGTGTCTTGGCTCCAAGAGCCCAGAGGTCACCCCACCGTGACTTGCGAGCATCGTGATATGCGAGCTTGCTATAGCTCTTGGGAACCGTCCATCGCTCAAGCTTGCCTTCGGGTGTGCAAAGGTCCAGCGTAACATGTCCCTTGCGCTTTAGCGGAGGCATGATTGCTCGAGGTAGTGTCTGCATATCCGGCTTTGCATCCGAGTTCTCATATCCCTTGAAAGCCTCTTCCGTCGCCTGCTTGCCAGTAAGGTGGCTCTCCTTGGCAACACCGCGTCTGAGAGCCACATAGCTAAACTCGACCTCGCCCTGGTTATTCTGGCTGTCTCCAAACAAGCGGGTGTAAAATGTAGGGCGCACGAAACGCTGGCCAAAGTGGCAAAAGTCCTTTCGGCCGCTGCTCTTGCCAGTCGTTCGGTACATGGGACACACTCCTTGGTTGGTGCAAGGAGCAATGACATGGCCGGGTTCCTTCTCACGCTGGAAAGCTGGGTTAAAGTCCTCAGGGGCAATTTCTGGCTCTCCTGACTGTGGGAGGAGGAACTGCTTCAGGACAGTGTCGCGAACATGGGCCACGGCTTCAAATCCTCGCGGGTGAGCCTTTTCCAGAACGATGAGAACACCTCCATCCCTGTTGAGCAAACTCCAAAGGTTGTTGAGGATGGCTTGTCGGTAGTGGTCCTGCTGCTCCTTCAAAAAGAGGTGAGAAGCGATGATGACATCGTAGCTCTTGCGAGGCTGCGGCTTGTCTCCGGCGTCGAGGTGTTCACCGCGCATTTCTCCAGAGTGCTCGTAATCGGGTAGTCTGGGCAGGAAAGTGGTGTTGTGTAGAAAGTTCTTGGCACGATATCGTAGACGATCCGAGCCAACCACAACTGTTCGCTTTCCCGGAGGTTCAGATCCTTCGACTTGGCCGTCTTCCTTCAGCAGCTCCCACTCCGCCTGGACAATCTCCTCCCAAGCAACCAAGCCAGCGCCACCGGATCCTGCATCAAGGACGCTGAGACCACTCCCGTCCTTGAGTTTAGACTGAAGCCAATCGCTCCCGACACGCTTGCGGACCTCTCGTAGAGTAGCCATGACAGAGGCGTAGGCGGGCGGCAAGAATCCTGCAATGAAAGCGTCCGCCTCAATCTCGGTCATGTGTCGCTGGTCTGCTTGAAGTCCAACACCTCGCATGTTGCCGTTCCTCTTGCCTTCGGGCGTCGCAGGAGACAGGGGGAGCCCGGTGCCGCCAAATGCATCCTCAGCCGCACTCTTGACATGGTCGATGTGTGTTCGCTGAAGCAGGTCGCGGATCGGCATGATCAGTTCGTCTCGCGGCAGAGAAATTTCGACAGGGCTGCCGTGGAAACTGCCCTCAACGGAAAGGGGGTGGAATCGCATCGTCTCGCCGGGTACCCTCGTGCTCCATTCTTCCTCCGGCCAGGAGGGTGCCTCCTCAGCCTGTATTTCTTTTACAAGCTCTGCCACAGCCGCAGATTTCTCCTGTGCTTCCCGTAGTATGCGCTTGGATGTCTCGAAATCCTCGGCTAGTTTCTGCATCGCATCGTACTCTCGTTGACTCCTCGCGACTAGATCGACATATCCCGGGGGTTGGTCGTTCAATTGCTCCATTGACAGATCCACCAAGTCGGGTTGGGGCACTGCCTCGTCCGTCTCTTCCGCAGTCTCGTCCCGGGGAATCTGGTAGGTGATCTCTTCAAATTCGCCGCCCTCAAGCTGTCGCAGTACAGTCCGCTCGTTATCCGGTCGCTGGGGCTGCGGGCCCATGTCATCGTGCTCTGGGATCCCAACATCTTCGGGTCGAGTCTCGCGAAGCGGCGGTCCGTACAATCGTTCGTATAAAGCGTACTCTTCGTCATTGAGATATCCCTTTGGTAAGGTATCTCGGAATCGTTGTTTGGCATCTCGAACAACCTGCTCAATCTCTTCTGGCGATGCGCGCGCAGGTGCTGCGGCCTCTTGTCGCAAACATCTTGACGTCGAAAAGGCCTGTGTAATTGCTTTGCTCCTATTGGACTGGGGCGATTGGAAGGGAGAAAGACGCCGCGGTCGTAGTAAAGGAGTGTAAAAACGAGCCGAAACTAATGAAGAAGAAACATTACACCTCGGACAGGCATTTCGGATCCCCCTGGCCGACAACATTTTCCGTAGTAATGTACAAATTTGCGGGATGAAGATGGAGGTTTGCGAGTCCATCCAGACTTTTTCGGCTGTACGCGGTGTCACGTGACATAAGTGGCAATCATGATGTTAGCACTTTATTCTGTCAACCTTACTGTGACAGATTCTTGGTATGGAATCTTAGCGTTAAAACAATGAGTGCTTTTAGGAATAAGTGTATAAGTCTTCCGACACAAAATACAAAGACGTTATGACCCAATGAAAGTCCCCACGCCTAAACGCCATACCCAGTCGCTCAATCACCACCCAGATCCGCCAACGTCTTGAAGGCAGCCCGCGGAGGAGGTCTCGCACCTCCAGCACCCGTCGTAGCTCCACTAGAGCTCTTCGGCGCCGGCTGCCGGTGAATATTAAAGGGGCTCTTCTCCGCCGCCTTGTACGCATCAAACTGGTCAACAAGTCAGCCACTCAGCTCACTCACTCTTCTTCACTCATCCTTTTTCTGGTTACGTGCCGAAAACAGGGATACAAAGTACAGTCCCACGAGAACGATGAGCGCATTCAAAAGCCCGCCGAGGCCCCACCGCTTGGTCAAGGGCGCCGCCTTTGCCTCGCCGCCCAGCGTCCGGCCGGGAGTCTTGAACACGTCGCCCGGCTTGGTCGCGCCGCCGAGCTTGACGGCGTTGTTGATGGCCGCCGTGAGCGCGGGGGGGTTGGCGCCCTTGATGGTCTCGATGCAGCTGCCGCCGTGGAAGATCTTGAAGGTCGGCATGGCGGAGACGCCCTGGGCGCGGGCGATGCCCGACTGGCTGTCGACGTTGACCTTGGCGAAGGCGACCTTCTTGGGGGACGAGTGCTCCTTTGCGAGGCTCTCAAAGGTCGGCGCGATCATCTTGCAGGGACCGCACCAGTCGGCGTAGACTGTGTGTGCGTGTTAGTGCCGAAGCCGCCCCGGCATCGGAATGGATGCAACAACGTACAGTCTGCGATGACCACGTTTGTGCTGGAGAGGAGGGTGCTCCATTCGGCTTCGGAGCCGATGCTAATAGGGCCGCTCATGGTTGCGATGTTGATTATTGTTGGAGATGCACACAAAGTGTTTTGAAGATGAAGGCCACATCAGCCGTATTGGTACCTGCCTCCGTTGGTCGTGATGCTGACCAAGCGGTAGGCAGATGGAACGAGCCGCATTTGGCAGGCGGTGAACAAGGCGGACAAATTTTGCCGGATCAATTAGCCCACGATCGACTTTTTTGTAGCTTCAACGATAGTAGTTAGCTGTAGATCCAAGAGTGAGCTTCGTTCAATAGCGCCACCATGTCATATCACGAGCGCAACTCCAAGGTCAGCCAATTTTTTTTCACTCAACCTGAAAATTCCAATTCTAACTATAAACAGAAGCGGAAAACCGCCCACAATGGCCAGGATACAACATCCTTCAAGCCCTCTGCGACGTTCAACCCCACCCATGGCGGTAGACCATGGACTGTCTCGATCGCAATCCCCAGCAGTATCTTGACAAAGTGAGTACCAAGAGCTGCTCTGAGTATTTATCCGCTAAACATCATCAGCCTTGCTACCGCCGACCAACGAATAACCCAGCCCGGCCGCATCGCCCGCGCCCTCGCCGTCTTCTCCGTTGATGAAGTCGTCGTCTTCGATGACTCCCCCCTCTCTGCCCGACCCCGTCACACAGATCCAAACAGTTACACGGGGGATACCGACCCATGCCACTTCCTCTCCCACATCCTATCCTTCCTCGAGGCGCCGCCCTTTATGCGCAAGACCCTCTTCCCGCTCCACCCCAACCTGCGCCTAACCGCGCTGCTTCCCAGTCTCGACATGCCGCACCACCCGCATCCCAAGGAGTGGATTTCCTACCGCGAGGGTGTTACAATCGCCGGTCAAACAAGCACAGGTTCCGGGACTCTTGTCGAGGTCGGGCTGGATCAACCCGTCGAGATTGAGGAGGAGATCCCCCCAAAGACACGAATAACACTCAAGTTCCCCGACGACGAGAACCAATATCCCGAACCTGTGCATCCCGCCGCTCCACGGACCGAGGGTGGCTACTACTGGGGCTATTCTGTTCGAAAGGCCAGTTCCCTGTCCAACGTATTTACTGAAAGCCCATACGAGAATGGCTACGACATCAGCATTGGCACCTCTGAACGCGGAATCCCGGCCTCCAGAGCCTTCCCATCTAACAAGAGAGTCAACTTCAACCATCTCCTAATTGCGTTTGGCGGTCCGCGTGGTCTCGAGTTTGCGGCAATGAACGACGATGAGCTAAGCAGCATGGACATTCAGGGCCCCAAAACAAAAGAGTTGTTTGATCACTGGATTAACGTATTGCCTAACCAGGGTAGTAGAACTATCAGGACGGATGAAGCCATATTCATTGCGTTGACCGCGTTAAGAGGCATTTGGGATTCTAGTTAGATGACTAGTATAGCAATTGATACCCCAGCTTACACTCCACCTCACTCCTCTTTCGGCCTTACATCATTGTTTTAAATACTCAGGGCTGGTATAGAGCCAAAGTGTCCGCAAATGTGCTGTTGTTGGTTATCGCCCAGGCCAAATCAACCCCTTCACGCTCCACCATGATCCTCGTCCCCACTGTGCTCAGTCCAAGAAACCTTGATCCCTCGCTAGGGCCCTGAATACTCAGGACCCTCTCCTGGCAATATTCCGGAGACTTGTTGCTTGCACACGAGTCGTTGTAGTTGTTGAAGAACGAGTATAGGCCAGCTCCATACACCACGACATTGCTCGAGTTGATGAGCCTCATCCCCCACCCCATGTTGCATCCTGCTGGCGCAGGGTCGTTCTGGCAGTCCATCTGAAAGTCGGGATCATTAAGGGCAGGCACAGGTGGAAAAGGGTACTGGGCGATTGGGTGCGGCTGGAAGTATGCCTCCTCAGTCTGGGCGTGGCCGATGTACACGTCTCTGGTGTTGACAAACTGATACTGGTACAAGACGTGGTGCTCAGATCCAGACGCGCTGAGCCAGATCCGCCCTCTCTGGGCCTCGACGAGCATACCTCGCGCAGCGTATATGGTGACACGCTGATACTTTTGGTCTTCAAGATCATGGTCGGCGACCCAGAACCAACAATTTTCTGTAAAAAGGCCCCCTGCAAAGGCCGTAATGTGTATGCTCATATATGCAGCCATGCATCTCGGGTTCACCATGTCTGTGGCTTTGAGTGCAGGACATTCGGGAACTTGTAGGTAGGTCCCCGCAAAGCCGCCGATACGAGTATGCACATCCCACATGCCCGATGGTATCTCTGGACTGTACAAGTTGTACTGAATGAGAATCGCACCAGCCGTGGCCCCACGGGTCGAGATGATGGTATCAGACCACTCAATCTGGCCAACGTCTCCGGGTCGACCTACTTGAATGACTGGTCGAGGATTGTCCATGTCTTGAAAATTCGGGCCTGTGGCCATGATAATTGACGCGAGAGCCTCCCCAACGATCTTGGCATTCGGGGGGATGTAGATGGTGTCAGTGACCATATAGTATCCAGCATCGAGGTAAGCAATGTACCCGTTAGCCGCTGTGTAATTGAATAACACGTTGAGGGCTAGAGTGTCGTCGTGGGATGCATCGCCGTAAGCTCCGTTTGCCTTGGCCGAAAAGAAGTACTCCCTTGAAACTTGTTCGTATTGGGGCTTGGCACGTCAGCAGAGTTACCAATGAAAGACTGAACACACCTTTGATCGCTCGAAATAGATGTTTCGGTCTAGGAGGTTGGCACTTCGAGGTGAAGAAAGGGTGTAGTACCCTGCTGCGTCATATGTGCCACGAGAATCGGTGTAGTGTCCCTGAGCCTGTCAGTTCGCTTCGGACTTCTTCTCTCGACCGAACGTACCATGACAAAAACAGCCTCGCCAGTTGGCCTCGGGATAGAGCCTGCCAGATCTATGCCTTCAAGACCCACCAGGACCTTGTTCACATTCTGGAAGTTGACATTCTCCATGGCCAAGGATGCTGCGCCTCCTCCAGCACCCTGGTACGGTCGTGTTGTAGTAATAGCAGTGTCGACGTTGTCAAACCAGCTATCAAGAATCGTGATAGAACCGACACCATTCGATACATCATCCATCTTGATGCCAACTCGGCAGTCCTTGAAAACTGCGCTCTTGAAAGTCCACCCCCAGTTCCAGGTCATCCAGACCGCAATGTCGGCATTGAAAAACCAGAGGTTCCGTGCCGTAAACTGCTGGTTTCCCAGAACAGTCGCATTGCCGCCTCCATAGAAGTAAAGGTCATTCAGCAAGCCTCCTGACCCTTCTTCAATCAGCAGGCCTGTATGGGTATTGCCAGGAACAGTAGACAGCTTGAACATGCAGTTCGTGATAGCTGTTGCTTGAGACGAAGGCCAGTGAATTCCCACGACGGGGAAATTTGGAGGAAGAGCGGTGGTGTCTAATATCAGATTGCGAATCTGCCGGAAGAAGACGTTCGTCGAGTTCCACGAGAGCGCGCCGTTGAACAGATATGGGTTCGCGTCGATCATGCCAAAGCTCTCCTTGGAGAAGGAGGCAGATGCTCTGATGACAGGACGGTCGGTAGGGTCGCCGATAATCTGGGTATAATAGAGGTCGATGAGGGAGCTGCTGATGAGGTAGGTTCTGTTCAAGTCAGCGATATTCCATCAAAATCCTTTCAAGAGCGCCTTACCCAGCAGGAATGTAGACGGTTGCAGGAGAAATGGTACTCCCCTTGCAAACTCCAGGAGTACACCGAACACCCGCGCTGATGGCAGCATTGATGGCCGCCGTGTCGTCGGTAACTATTTTGTAAGCCACGAACCGAACAACATCTGGATACACCAACCTCCATCACCAACAGCGCCATAATCCTTGACGTTGCGAAAAACTTGGTACAGGTTGTCCGGGTAATAGGGAGCGCGTCCGAGATGGTCGATCTCTTCAAGCCAGTATTTTGCCTCTGCCGTGCCCGCAAGAGCAAGGGTGAGGGCGG
Source organism: Fusarium setosum (assembly GCA_013623625.1). Classification (NCBI taxonomy): domain Eukaryota; kingdom Fungi; phylum Ascomycota; class Sordariomycetes; order Hypocreales; family Nectriaceae; genus Fusarium; species Fusarium setosum. The sequence continues at coordinate 34,593 of JABFFE010000462.1, read as the reverse complement.
CTTTGAGCTTCATAACGAAGGACCTGGTGAGAGCTCAGATGATGTGAGGTACTCCAGGCGAGAGTACGAGTAAGATGTAGGAAAAAATCACGGTTGAGATGCAAAGGCAGAAGTTTTCATTGGGAAGGTATGGAAGTGAAGTGTTTTCACATTTTGAGGTGAGAAGGAGACTGTTGTGGTCCTTCTCATGCTGGAGTCAGGCTCAGGGGCACCTGCACCTTCCTCGCTGTGGCATTCAAGCAACCTTTGAAGCTTCACCAATCACAATATCAGACCACTCTTTCATCTTGACTCGACTGCACCATGCCCTCAGGGGTGACGAACTCACTGCAGTGATACAACCTCTCCATCCCCTCGACCAGCGGCTTTATGCAGCTTCACCTCATCAGAGCCACTTGCGATCACGGCCCCGCGATGCAGTGAAAGCGCCAACAACTTTCTCCGCTGCTGTGATTCGTTACGTGGTGCAAGACACTCAGGAGAATATCACGGGGGATTGACACGTCGGATTGCAGATGGACAATGTACAACCCATCGCGGGCAAGTGATTGTGCTGAGTATGTGAGTGATACGCATCAGCCCTGTTGAAGACCATGCTTCTCTAGTTGAAGATTCACCCCCCTTATCCAATGAACGCCATCCGATGCGGCCACCGCGTGGTCATAACCCATAATTATGTAGTTTAGTTTTAGAGCGTGAATGTGACAGGCGCCAAGCTAGATCGTCGATCGAGTCGAGTCCAGGGCAACAGCCTGACCAAGAGTGCCTGTAGCCATGCCCTTCTCGCCAGAGCGCTTCCGGAGGACGTTCTCGATAAAGGCCTCACCAGCCTTATACGAGGAGCGTACGAGAGGTCCACTGGCGCAGTACAAGAAGCCCATGTCCAGGGCCCGCTTGCGCCACATCTCAAACTCGTCGGGAGTAACGTACTTTTCGACCTTGAGGTGGCGCTTGGTTGGTCGCATGTACTGACCAAAGGTGACAACATCAACATCAACCTTGCGGAGTTCTGCAATTGTCAGCTGAGTCAAGTCGAAAAGTAACAGATTTCTTACCCTCAAGCGCAGCCATGACCTCGTGCTCTTGTTCGCCAAGACCGAGCATCAGACTAGTCTTGGTGATGATGCCCTCCTTGCCCCTCACATCCTTGACGTGCTTCAACACACTCAAGCTCTGTCGGAACGTGGCCCTCCGGTCTCGCACATACGGGGTGAGGTCCTCTACAGTCTCGACATTGTGCGCGTAGACATCCAATCCACTCTCCGCCACGATCTTGACCATATCCAGGTCCCCACGAAAGTCACCAGTCAGTGCCTCAACCAGCAATGACGGCTTCTTCTGCTTAATCCTACGAATCGTCTCGGCGAAATGTCGTGCTCCGCCGTCCGCCAAGTCATCTCGGTCGACGCTGGTCAGGACGACATAACCCAGACCCCACCTAGCCAGGGCCTCCGCGGTGTTCTCGGGCTCGTGAGGATCCAACGGCGAAGGGTTGCGATTCGTCTTGACGCTGCAGAAGCGGCATCCTCTGGTGCACGTGTCTCCCATCAACATGATGGTGGCCGTGGCGGCATTCTTGTCTGAGCCGCCCCAACACTCGGAAATGTTGGGGCACCGGGCCTCCTCGCAGACAGTGTGCAGCCCCAATCCTCGCAGGTCCTTCTTGATGCTCTTGAAGTTGTCGTTGCCCGCGGGGATGGGCGTCTTGAGCCATTCCGGCAACCGCGTAATCGTCCGCTTCTTGCCCTCGGGGCCGACCTCGGCGGTTCGAAGGGTGTAGGCGTCTGCCGCAGACAGGGGCTGGGCGGGCGACGACGTAGCCAGAAAGTCGGAGAACTCGGCAACCGTGGTGTCCTTGAAATAGCTCTTTCGTCTGGGTTTGGCGGACTCGCTGGTGTTTGGAGGTACAGTGGCAAACGTTCGAAGGGCAGAAGTCGCGCTCAGAGCTTTGCAGAGGGGGGCATGAGCCCGCTTGAGCGAGGGAGCTATCGATGCCATGGTGGAATTGTAGGGAAACAAAGCTCTATCTCCCCTGAGAAGAAGAGGAGAAAAGAAGAAGCCGTTGAGGCCGTCGTGCGAATAGACTGGATGTTGAGCAAAAGCTAGCTGCAGAGCCAATGCAGAAATTCGGGGGAAAAGGCCGATGCGACCCGCCGCAGCCCGGGTGGCATCCGAGCGGCTGGCCAATCAACAGTGAGCATATTCGTCTTATTCAGCTTCATGCCAGCTGACAATCGATCCATTCCATTGACATGAACGCCTTTGCAAGGGTCGTTTTGCGCCTTCTGAAGACCCCAGAATTAGTCATCGGAGGATGATTTCCATGCTAACCGAGGATCCCAAGTCGCCGATAGAAGGCGAACTGACGACAATCGGCGACACAGCCGGACAAGTCACAATTACATGCAACACTGGCAAAGCATTTCAATCATGGGCCTCATTGAGCGTGTCAAGGGTCTATTGCTCCTATCTACAAGCCTTGACGGCTCATCATGATCGGTCCGCTACCGGACACTCAATCACCAATCCCCCCTTTTCTCGTCTAATAAATCATATCCCACCCCTCCGAATCAAACAAAAAACCATACTCCAAGCCGCAATCCTTCATCCAGAGGCCGAGAGACAAAACGCACGTGCGAAGGGTTCTTTGGCCTCGGATCACCTGCCGTGTTAAAGGGGGTATCGCCAAAGAGAAGTATAGTAAAACCAGCTCATCCAAGAATCAGAGGTATCGGAAGTGTATATGATTGTTCCCGCGTCACCGACGTCGTCCCCGTCTCCTCGGTCCCGTCTCCCTTTGGGGCAGCAGAGTCGGGTGAGGAGATGTTGATCGAATAACAATACTAATGGGTCTCCAGCCAGCAGCACGCACCAGTCGCTATCCATGTCGAGAAGGGGATGTAAATCTCAAAGCCGTTGACTGTCTTGACCAAGCCTGGAAGAGACACCCTCGAGAGGATGAGTCCAGAAGAAAGGGGGGTAAATGTGTCGAGAGAAGATAAACAGGCTTGGTCATAGCCAACGGCTACCCTCCAGACATCAACAACGACTGCTTGAAGGATTTGCAAAGGGGCAAAGAGCCAGGATGTGCGCAGCGCCGTCAACGCGCGCAAGTGCGTGCCGCCGGGGATGAATGAAACATTAAGAGTTGAAAAAGTAACCCGCGAGGTGTGTCGAGGGAGCGGGTGTGCTCGCGATGAAGCGTATGGAAGCAGTCGAGCTCTCCATGAAAGGGGCAGAGTCTGCAAGACTCATCAAAGTTTGAAGCAGAGTTGTCGTTTGCCAGACGGCGAGTGTTCGTTCTGCAGTCGATATCGTGGCGCTGTTGACGTCGTTTCATCGTTAAGAAGAAGGGCCGCGCTTGTGGCCCCAGGGTAAAAAGAGCAAAAGTGACAAATGAGATGGGTGACAAGATGGTCGCATCGAAGAGTTCGGAAGTCGACAGTGGGAGAGTTCCCAGTCCTCAGGAGGACGAGCTCCTAGTTGCGCCCCTGGAGGCGCTTACAGGAGGGCAGCAACAACCATACCAACGACACCAGCCATGGCCAGGCTACCAGCGTGAACAGCGGATCCAGCATTCGAGGGCACCGAAGAGGGTCCAGAGGAGCCGCCGGTGGTGCCGGCGGTGCCCTTGGGGGTAGAAATGGGGGTGGTGTGGTTGGCGACGGGGAGGAAGCCGGTGCTCTGGCTCACGATGGGAGTCGAGGTAGCCGCAGCCTCAGTCTCGGCCTCGGTGGTCTTCGCCTCAGTTGTCTTGGCCTCAGCCTGGGTGCTGAAGCCAGTCGCAGTGACGGTGTGAACCTGAGAGAGGAAGTAGGTCTTGGTGAGGACGGCGGTCGACGTGCGAGTGGTGGTGTCCTCGGCGAGGGCAAGGGCCGGCAGGACAGCCAGGACAAGCTTGGAGAAATGCATTGTGTTGAATGAGTTTGTGTTTTTTCAGATGCGTTGTGTCAGTGAGTGCTTTCAAAGCAGGCAGCGATGTATCGCGCGCAAAGTGTGTGAGTTGTTGTGGTGAAAGTAAGAGGCCGCAGAAGCGTCGTGTAAGTGAGTGAGTGAGCGAGCGCAAGTGAGGATACTCTGTATCCAGGGCAGCGAGACGCAGGCTATGTATTTAATATGCGAAAGGGCGATAGACTCTGCCAACGAAGTCTGTGGAGAAGAGAGATGTTTCGAACTGTGTCAAAAGCGTAAAAGGATCCGAAGAGAGAGAGAGGGATTCCAGGAGGACTTGGGTGGTCAAGGCGAAGCTGGTCGGGGGGGAAGGGATCCATCAAGTATCTATGCGACGAACAGCAAAGCAAACACGGCCCAGCGCATCAAATCGCAAGGCAAAACCCACTCACACCCACACCTCACTAGCAGAGAGAAAAAAGCCGGCTGCGGGAGACGGACCAGGGTACAAAGTGCGGACAGCGTCCAAGTGCCGCCCAGGCCAGACGTTGACGACGATGGTGGGATCAGAGGGGGCGGCCAACTAAGGGTAGGCCCGAGCCCATTAAGCTTGTAGTAGTGACATGGAATATCGCCCGTCCCTTGGCTGTGTGTCAGGTACTGGTGACCTGGGCTGGCCTGGCATCCCCCTCGAGGGAAATTAATTACAGCGCATCTGTCGACAGCTTCAGGCACACAAGCCGACAGGACAGGCCCTGGGCTGTGTCTCAAGCTGACTGGCCGCTGAAACTGGGGGCCAGGGTCCTGTCCGCCAGGCCCTTTGCCTCTCTTGTCTCATCCATTGTTTTCCCCCCCAGCAAGCGCCCAGGGCCTTTGACTCCCAGGTCCCCCTCCTCCTCTTCCTCCTCTGTTTGTGCGACAACTTTTCAGCTATACTCGGCACAAAGACGGTTTCACCGGCATTGAGCATATCCTAGTCTCTTTGTGACGGACTGCTGGGAATGTCGCGATGTAACGACGGAAAAACTCTGCATTGTCAGAACGCAGAAGCGAGAAAACAACCCGACTTGGGTGGCGATGAAAAACTTCGACCAGAACACTGGGAGATGAGGGAATTACAGAGCAAAGGCTAGAAAAGAAGAGCGCCGTCCCAACGGTCGCCAAGTCTGCCCCCAAGTGGCACTGCCAGGTGGCGCTTCCATCAGGCACTTTTTTTTTTTTCCCTCTCGCCGCTACTCATGCAAAATGGACCTCGGGCGGTTGATGAAAAGCTTCCAAGCGCGTCGCCTATTGGCCATACGAGTCGTTTCTGTCCAATCTGATCAAGCCAGTGACCCTCTTGTTGCCGTCGTGACTCGCCGCAGACAAAACCAGTTCATAAAAAAAAAGTAAAATTTGCATAATTTCCCTCGCCTTCTTTGATTGGCTGGACTCCCAACTGTAACCTTGGCCAGGCACACCCGTCTGCTCGGGAGCTGTTCCTGCGTCGCCTCGCGCCGTTTGTGCCTGGCGCCTTTCCCGAATGGGGCCCCGATGGCCGGTATGACAGTGGGCTAAAACCCCGCTGGAAGCTTGTCGAGTAGTGGTGGTGAAGGGAGAGTCAGTGAAAAAAGACAACACACGCCAAGAAACAAAAAGAGTGTCGATCATCATTGACACCACTCATTCGTCTGATGAGCGCGCTACTGTAATGAGAAAAAGTTTGATGAGGACATTTCTTTGTAATTGCAGCAAACAGACCTCGTGACGAACTCTGCGAGGTCCATTGACTTGCAGTTTGATGCAGCTTTTACTGACAATGCCCGGCAAAGCGCCTGCGCCGCGCGCACAATGAGCAATGCGAAAAGCCTTGCGATATTTTTAGGGCTTATTATATCATTGGTACTTGCTTTGCTCCAAGGTTTTCAAGTTCGGCCTGCTCCGTCGAGCTGAAACTCTGCCACGGGCCACATCCTGGTCACCTCAAACGGTCTTTGCCCAGGCTTCGGAGGAATCCATGGCGGAATAATTAATTAATAACCCTGTACGAAAGAAAGAGACCGTAAGCACTGATCGGCTACCCGCCCCAGATTCCATTGCTCGAACAGTCCGGCATAACCGCGTGGGTTTGTCTCGTGCCTCGTGCTACTACTTACTGTACGCACTCTAGGCTCGGTGCATAGCCTGCGTTGAGTCATGCACTTGTGCTGCTATTCATGGTCGATTTTTGTTTCTTTTAATCTCTCACACCGCTGACTTTGTGTCCAATCACCCACCCTCTGCTCTCTCTCGTTCACATGGAAGGCAGGTCTTGACGTGGCCGCGTTGTGCGACGCCAGCGCATGAAGCAGTGGGCTTCGTTTCCCTTCATTGGTGCGACGCCGTCCAATACAATGGCGGGGATCGCGTGCCCAGCCCCCCAAACCGCGGCATCATTCCGTCACCAGTTGGACAACGCCCTGGTCCTGGTCTCGGGCGGTCAGCCCTGCTGCGGCGGGGGGGGGTCTTGCAGTTCGACAATCTCTGGCGATTGAGTTGACGTCCAAGGTTTTGGCACCGTGGCAACGAGTCGCGAAGTTTCTAGCAGAAGCACGGTGACGGTTGTCAAACGTCAGCGCCTAGACATGGTTCGCAATCAGATGCTCTCATGCAGAGAACCTGCCCACACATGCATTGGTGTCTGCGGTTATTCGACGCAGGCTCCTCTACGCTGCTTGTTTTGGTGTGCTGTGTTTCAATAAACAGAGTTTTGAAGCGAATCGACATGATTCAAGAAGTAAACGAACAGAAACAAATGGCTGCATGGGCTATACTGGTTTTTGAGCAGAGCCCCCTTTTGCGCCCTCGAGCCTTGGATAGCTGCCGTTGACTGTTTTGATCGCTTTGTGCTCGTGACCAACTCTCAAAGCTGCGGAGCAAGGCGACAAGCCACTGACCTTTCAGCATCCACCTCTTATGTGACAAACACCTATTCATGCCGTTGTTGAGACAAAGGAAACTCAACCGATTCAGTATGCAGGACTGTCGGCTGCGCACGGGGCTGTGTCTGAGGGATGCTGAAGCCATCCTGCTGCAGGCTGGCCAAAAATTGTTAAGTTGTGGTCAAGACTCACCGATGATATAGGGTAGGGTACGCTTCAACATGCCCCGACCCTACCCAGGTAAGATCCCCGGGGAACCTCGTTGCTGTCGAACGTAGCTACTCTTCCCTTTATAGCTCCATGGGGTTGGGTCTTTAGACAAGAGATCTGGTGCTCAAATGGTCTCCAACCTCATGCAATCCATTCTACGAGTGTCATATCGTCATCAACAAGAAGCCCAAGGCATTGTTTCACCTCTTGTTGCTCCAGGTCGGTTGGTGTGAACCTTTAAATAGACATGGTAAAGCAAGATAAATGCCGTATCCGGAACCAAGAACGAAGGACTCGATTTCGAATAGACATCGCGGAGAATGTCGAAGTCTTCAGTCTTCCATCTTGCTCTTGTCAACTGTTCCGGCTATACTGGATGATTAGTCATCAACTCGATATAGGAATCTGTCCAAAAAGTGGAACCTCCCTTCTCCAGGCGCTATCGCCTCGTGACGTCGCTATCGCTCCAGCCTCAACTTTAAAGACTTTCTGCCATGACACAGCTATCCTCTGCTGGCCACTCATCAACATCGCCTTCTCCAGCCCAGGATCCAAAAGAACCCGAACTCTCCGGTCACGAGAAGATCCACGCTCAAGTCCATCACGACCCCGAAAAGCGCGAAAGCAAACCAAGCCAAAACACCAACTGTCGCGACGGCGACACCAACGAGCCCGCAGCCATGACGGACACGCCACCCCAAGAGCCTCGCGCCAAGTCAAAGTCTCCAGCTCCCCGCGACAGGGAAGAGAGTGGCCCCAGCCGGAGAGAACGCGGTGACAACCTGCGCGAGAATAGCGACCGGCGTGACCAGCGGGATCGCCCACCCCGAAGAGATCGCAGCTGGTCGCGGGACCGTGACCGTAACCGCGAGCGCAGAGATTCGCCCCCTCGCAGACCTCGAGACCGGTCGCGATCGCCGGCTCGAAGGCCCAGAGGGTCAGGAGGCTTCAGATGGAAGGGGGATCGTCGGGACAATGATAGGAATCGAGACTTTCGTCGACGGTCACCGCGGCGAAATCGGGACCGGGACCACGAATATGGGAGAGACCGCGACTATCGCAGAGACGACCGAAACCGCGATCGTGGCAATCGGGATGGAGACCGAGATCGGGACAGAGATCAAAGGAAAGAGAAGAAGGACAAGGACAAGGCAAAGGCACCCGTTGCCCAGGCAGGCGAGGAGATGATCATTGTCAACGTCAATGACCGTCTAGGTACAAAAGCTGCCGTGCCCTGCTTGGAGTCTGATACCGTTGGGCAGCTGAAGATGATGGTGGCTGCGCGGATCGGTCGAGAGCCTGGTCAAATCATCTTGAAGCGACAGAGTGAGAGACCTTTCAAGGATCAAATCACCCTTGGTGATTACGGCATCTCCAACGGCGTGCAACTCGACCTGGAGATCGATACACGAGATTAATACCAGTTGGGAACGGCTGCTTAAAATGGAGTTTGGAGACAACGCAATGTCATGGTATGGAATTAAAGCCCAAGGCAAATTGCTCAATAACAAGATGAACTGACTTGGCCTCAACAACGTGAGCCATGAGCCAAGCTAAAGTATATCCAAATCTGTTGTCATGAGAAACCGTGTCTCATATGTCTCATATCCCATTTGCTTCGTAAAACGCCGACCGTATAAGCATGATCTGATGACAAAGGAGAGTAGTTGCAGACGTGTCGCGCTGCAAGCATCGAACTCCGAGAGAGATAAGCCGTTGCGTATGCAATCCGCGCCAAATACAACGACGCTTGAATAATAATGACTTTTGAAAGAAAAGAAAATAGTCTTGCTGGACATGCCTTTAGAGCCCAGCAGTATCAACAAACATCTTGTCCGACCCGGATTCAAATATCTTACCGAACCCTACATCGACCTGCTTATTTGAGCAATAACCTGTGTGCTTATTTGAACCATAACCCGAGTCCTCTTCAAAAGCAGCCTGTTGATCGGGTGGTATCTGACCGTCTAGTGGCAAGTCCGGAGGACGACTCTGTTGTGGACGGGGAGGAGGATCCACGGGACCAATAGATGCCTGGAGATCGGGTCCCATCCCCATATAGTTGAAGTTGAAATCGTTCAACCAGCTTGTATTGTCGAGGTTTTGACCGGACCACACGGAATCATCAGGGCCTGGAGAGTGATATAGAGAGGCGACTGATTCCCCGACGGTGGGTGGCCCTTGTGAATGAGTCACCTGTGAAGATGTTGCCCCAGATATTGGTATTGTGATGCCCAGATCATCGATTGTTGGTGACGGTTGAGACACAGGCATAGCCGCTTCTCGTTGGATACTATTCAGGCATGCCTGAATGAATTGCTCGTCGTCTTGGCTGGTGTAGAGGGATGCTTGAGGATTTGTGGCAAATGATGGTTCTGACGATGGTTGACGCTGGACCTGCCCCGGAATCGACTGCTGGTCGGGTAGTGATTGGAAGCCAGGGTTATTTGTTAAGAGCTGCGGTTGTAGGTATTGAGGCTGGGCTTGATCTGATAGCTGTCGAGGGAACTGATTGAGTGATGGCTGAAGTGCTGGTTGTGGATGCCGCTGTGAAGGCTGCTGTGAGTGCTCGTGTTGGACAGGTATGGTCGGTCTCTGCGACAATGTCTGCTGTTGTGCCTGTTGTTGCAGGACGTCACGCTGGAAAGATTGGCTGTGGGCGCTCGGCTGTCTAGTTGAACTTGAATGGGTCGCCGGCTGGTATGACTGAGAGCCACTTGAAGCGATTCCTTGCTGCGTGGAGCGAAAGCTTTCCAGGGAGAGGAAGGCAGTTCCCAGAGGAGGCGGCTCATAAATAGGTACAAAGCCATAGATGGGCCGAGAGTATGATTGCTCAGTCATTGGATACGGTTGTGGTTGAGGGCAGGAGGAGATTGGGAGTTGTTGAGATGGTCTCGTAGTTGGTGGACGAGAGGGGTATACTGTATCCGGCGTAGGTAGTTGAGAATATGATGACGGGGAGGGGATGGGAGTGGACGCCTGGGGAGCCGCTCTCTTCTTGGGTCCACGTGTTGGTTGCAAAGCACGCAACCGAGTGTCCCCGGACGTTGTTCCTGAAGATTGATGAGCTGGTTGACTACCCCCCTGTTGTCTCGATCTGGAACCTCGTGGGATATTGGAGTTGGCGTGCGACGTCGGAGATCCATCAATGTTACGAGGTGGCTCAGGAGGTCGGCTTGGTGGGTGACTCTTTGAGCAAAAAGTAGTATATAAGATCCAGATCTTCCTCGCCTTGGGCTGCTCTGTATTGTATGCACACAGTGGCCCAGCCATGTGCGCTCTCATTTCCTTCTTCGTGAAGCTTCGCCAGCAGCGTAGGCAAAGAACAACACCAACGTGCTCTTGGTCTGGGTCACGCCATTCATGCACAGAGCTACACTTGTCGCACTTCCCTTCTGCCTTGACACCGGGGTCGTAGTTCTGACACTTTGCCAGATACTTGCGAGCTTTGTATCTTGGGTCTTTGCCTCGGACAAGGCCGTGATGATGGGCGGCATGGGTGATAATATGGGATATTTCCTCCTTCCGGCCGCGGCAAGCATGCCTTGCAGGAGAGGAATATTTCTCAGGAGTATGCAACCAGAAGAAGCAGGTTTCATAGGCATCCGCAAAAGCGTCCACTGTAACAGGCTGGCTTTCGGAACTCAGGGCAGCGCTGTTGTGTTGAATTGTCGTGGGGCCGGGGGTATGGTGAGCAGGAGAGGGTCTTCTTTGAGTTCGTCGTTGGGACCTTCCCGGGGCCACTTCAGAAGATCTGAAATCGCTTGCTGGTTGTCCAGGCGAGTTGACCGAGCCCGATGATGCTGGCAATGTTCGATTCCACGAGCGGCCATTAGGCCCAGTCCTATGTCGCTTTTGTCGCTGGCGTCTACTAACCGCCTCGTCATCTGTCATGCGACTGTTCCGACGCTTGGGAGCTTCCTTCAGAGCAGGAGCAGCATTCGTCTCATGTCCACTGGTGAGTGACCAATGAACTTGGTGTTGTCCAGGGTGGGCGGTATGCTCTTCCTCGATCCCACGTGTTTGAGGGCCCGACAAGGTGGATGGGTTGGTCTGCCATGCTTCAGAGGTGAACGTCTCTGGCGGCCTACCCTCATCATGATTGCCTGTATCATTGTATCTCGGTTTGCGATCGGTCGACGTCGGCGTGGGTTCGAATGGCGGCAATGTAGATCTGGGATCACGCAAACGTTCTTCGAAAGAGGATACGACGATAGAGGCGGGTGGGCTTCGGAAGCGCAACGCTGTGATTGCGGAGGCTGTGGTGGTTTGAACGGACGAAGGCTTCCCTTTGCTCCGGGAGCTTCTGCTAAAAACACCATCGATTCGGTCCACGACTTCATTGTTGAGGCGCTTGCGAATATGTAGAGACTGGGAGTTGATGATGGTGCTCTGGGACGGCTGAGAGCTGGGCAGTTCTTGGAGCCATTGTTGGACGTAGTTGAGTGCGTTGCGTATTTCCTCGCCCTTTTGTTCCTTCACCTCCCAGGCACTGGGAGTAGGGTCGTTCCATCGGCTGTAGCTGTCGAGCTCGATGCTGGTGAAGCCCGTGTTACTCTGAGTGCTGTTGCCCCCATCCCTGATTGCTGTTGGCTGTGGCTCCATTGTTTCCGTCGAGGCCGGGTCGAAGACCTCGCCCATGACGTCGCGGCCTGATCGAGGACCCAAGTATCACCCCGCGCGCGCGGGGTACAAACTGGGATGGTTGCTTTGGAACGAGGTTGGAAACAAAGACGGTTGGAAACAGTTCGTCCAAAAGTTGAAGCGAAGAAAAATGATTTGGGGTGAAAGAACGAGGCGCAGAGAGTGCGTGGATTGATATGCCGCACACGCCTGTAGGACGTCCTAGGACACGTCTGGAGGTACCAAGTACCAAGTGAGGCTCTGGTATCTGGCGCCATGATTGGTGGTGGGCAATGAAAATTGGCGTCTTTCAACCTACCACCCCTGCCTTTTCAACCCCCCGGTGAGACGGTACGTCGACGTTTGGGTGTGGCTTGGGCCATGACGAGCGATGCTTGCTGGGCCAAAACGGTCCCCGGAGGTTGAAAGGAAGTTGGGCTTCAAGTTGGGCGATAACGGGAGTCGATTTGGAGGTTGAAAGGATTGGGTTTCGTATTGAACCGGGATTGGACCTTTCCTCAAGGTGACGCTGAATTGGCAGCAGGGACTGGCGCAAATCCGCTCGCTTAGTCATCGAGATAGACCAGTCCACTTCCGAGCTCGGAGAATTGCGGACCGTGATTGGTGAATGCCAGGAGCCTCAATCGCCACGCCTGCAACGTTTCTTCAACGTTGGCTCGATAAGAGAATGACGTACATATAGGGGACAATGCTAGGTATAACATGGCTTGAAGGTGGACGTGATTAACATAATCTTCTCCACTTCGGTTGGTAGTCTATCGGGTTTCCGATGTTAGCTCCTCGTCTCCACGGGGAAGATCGTGAACAAAATTGGGGCTTCCCCAGAGTCGGTGTTTGCCGAGCAGCCCAGGGATATGTTGCTCTATCAGGTGATAGTTGGTATTCGTGAGATTGTGGTATGCGGATTATCACAGCATTATCTCTGGAGCTCAAGAATAAAAAATAGGAATCGATTCAGACTTGAATTACAGCAGCATCCTTTCGCGCTATAGTCTACCATTTTTAGATATACACTTTTCGCCTAACAATGCTCTGATGACTATGGGGAGCGGACATGACCTCCTGTAGTCGGGAACACATATTAATTTCAGAATGCCTGGGGTATCAAATGGCAGTTTCCAAGGTCCGTCCATCCATGCCGTAGCTGGTTACCCTAGAGCAGACATCGTGTTTTCGTTAGGTTAGACAATTTGAAGCCCGACCATATCAAGAATTTTATTGATTAAAAAAGACTCAGCAGTTGAGTTTGGGCCATGAAGCAAGGCCCAATGTACAGTTCACTCAGACAGGGCTCGAATGCTCAGCCTGCGTAGCCACCTCCGTTCGTAGGGCCTCTTCATATGGACAAGCAAAATTACTAGTAGTGTATTTAGACAGACCGCAAATGCTTCTTGGGCACTGTTTCAGGACAAAAGCACCGGGGGGAAATAATTGGCCAGATACCACAGTTTCGTATCCCGTGATCCCATCTGAAACGAAGCAAGACCGTAGGGAGTTTCTTTAGGCCTGCATCGGATATGACTGAAGACAAGGTAAGTGAAGAAATGGGGCAAGTCATGACGCTGAGTTTAAGATATCGGAAGGTGAAAAAGGCGTCATGCTTTCAAGAGAAAGCATCTGATTGCACATATGGACTTGCGAGATGAGGACAACAATTTCTGTCACCAAAGGAAAATTAAATAAGAAACAACACACCGGCACCGTTACCCCTACCTGTAAAACTTGGCTTAGCGTTGTAGTTTCACTGTCTTGATCTAATCCTCGGCCTTATGTGCACACTAATAAGTTCTGAATCGAATATCGCATAATAGGAGGATGTTCTTGTAAGGTATATGGATGTATTCGAGTAAATGCTCGGTATCTGGTGTTCTTTCGTGTCTTTGAGGCAGCGTCAAGAAACTCACCTATAGGGTGAAACGGAGCATATGATTAGAAACCCGTCGCTCATGTTCTCGCCCTGGTTGTCGGGATCGATAGGAGGTTCGTGTTGGATGCCCAAGTGCTCGGACTTGTCGGTTGGGCAGTAGGTGCACACCAGTTCGCGACTCGTCAGGATCGGCGTCGTATCCCTCTATAGGTGCTAGGAATTTAAGTAGGTGGTTGAGAAACTTGATTCTTGGTGACGTGACGTGACGTGACGGGTATGTTGGGGGGTTTAAAAGCTTGTGAAATGTCATGCTAGATCTTGAGGCGGAACCTGCGGCGAGTTTTGCCTTTCTTGACGAGATAAGCAAGTTGAGGAGGAAAACGTCCAAGCTTTGCAAGGAAGTGACGAGGGTGCTGATCCTTGGCAATGTCATGACCTGACAGAACTGCCGCTCAACCACGAATTCGAGGCTCAAATCCTTGGTAAACGTGGCAATGTTCTTCGAGAGTGGTTACGGAAACGTTCGGCTGGCGCATGGATGGAGGTATTAAAACGTCGTGTGGCTCGGGCCAAGTCTTGGGTCGGGCTCGCAGTTGGATGCTCTGACAATATCCCAGACATGATCACTTCTAAACAGCGGAACATCCGAGAGGATGAAAAGAGGGCTTTGGTGTTTCGTTGCGAGGATGCTTCCTTTTGTTGACGACGCCGTCTCAGCTGACACGGCAAGAATAGCGTGTTCAACAAGACCAACGCGGGGATGGTATCGGGAAGCTGGACGCCGCATCGTGACTTTGATCCCCAATCGGAAAAAGTGGCCGAGGAATGGGGTAGTTGCGAGGAACGGGAGATATTTCCGTTGCTGGAACAATGAATTGGAGGTCAACGATAAATCAGGCCATGCTATAACAGACCCAGAGCTGGCACCTGCAAGGGCATTCTGTCAACATCTCCTCGACTTGAGAAAGGAAACGTTGACTAAGCTACCCTCGCAGCTGTGAGAATTCACCAAGGTGCACCCTTGAAAAGGAACATCCTTTTAGGCCTTGGCCAGACATTCTCCCCAATAGTCACCATCGTGAACTAGTCCACTGCTGGACTTGTCGACCTGGTGTGTGTTCGGAGCACTACCCACTGTGCCGCGACGGCGACTGGGCTGAAGGCTTTCGATTTGAGTCCATATTTGCCACTCACAACCATATATCTCATCCTTGGAGCCAAGAAGAACAGAAACGAGCTTGCTTGAGGTGGTTGTTCGTTGCATTGAGCTAATTCCACATTAGGTTGGAAACCTTAGGTACAGAGTTCCATCTTGGAAACTCCATGTAACTCAGCAAGATTGCCCACCTGAGTGTTGTCAACCAGCGCGGCTCGCACGTACGGATCGGAGAGCATTTGACCAACGCAGTTTCAGGAACAACTTGTGGCTAAGTTTGATAGGCATCCAAGTGTAGTCATCTATAGAGCCGCTTGACTCCTTTCGAATTGCTTGAAATGCCGCATACATCATCGCAAGGACAAGCCATCACGAGATGGGATGAGAGGACGTGGGTGATGCACGCAACTGGACTCGTAACCCATCAAGATCAGGTCTGTTGTCTTGGGCGGACTCGGGGAGAATTGCGACGTCAACACGGGCCAGGATTCGGAGTGGGAATTCCGTGGGTCCCATGGGGACGCAAATGACCGGGATACTCCCGAGTATGGCGGATCATGAGTGGCCCCTTTGTTGCATTTGTTGCACTGAAAGAACGGGCGTTATGCTGCGCTAAGGCCTCGACGTACAGGAGCTGTTCTGGCGACAAGAGGCTGCCGAGGACTTGGGCGATGTTTGTTTGGGACGGCGACCTTTGCATCACCCGAAGAACGAAACTGCATCAAGATTTCGACAAATTGAGATTGTGGTATCACTATGCCGGCGCCGGGGCTATGAACCAGAGGCACAGGATCCTTGGAGTTAGTAGGCAAGGTCAAGGACTCGAAAGATCCCTCCCATTCTGTGGCTAGCTTCTCCTCAGGCAGACGTGGGCAGATGAGGCCCTCGCTAGGTTACTCCGCATGAGGAGAAGACGACGGGGGATGAATAGCGATGGGCTTTCTGCTTCTGAGTGCCGCTTCCAGCCAGGCTTAGAGCGACTGAAGTGATGATGATGTCATGGATAGATCTGTGGCCCGTTAAAAGGTAAGAATTGAGGCAAATGGAAAACCTGGTCACACGGTTCCAGACCAAGTCACGAGTCGTCGAGCTTAGGGTTTTGCATCAGCGCGCTAGTCGTCCAGTTTTGCCCCCCTCCCCCTTCATCAAAAGCCGAGGGTGGGCGCAGCCAAGAAACGGTCCGTTCCCCCATCCTGGTCGCGCCGACGAGGGTGTCGTCCGTATAAGGAAATAGGCGGCGCGAATTTCGCTTTGCAGACGACCGTCAGCAACTAAGTCGGCAAATCACCGATGTTGCACGTTTTCTTGTGCGGCATGGGGGGCGGCGGAGCTAATGCTTGACTCGTTTTGGCATTCGGCGGCGAACCAGGGGGGCGCTAGAGGGGAAGGTCGCGGAGACGGCGAAGCCAACGGCTGAGGGGAATTGCCAATGTCGAGACTCTGAGCCTTTTTGGATCGTTTTGCTTCTGGATGGCTTGTGATGTTTGTTTGAAATTGAGGCAAAAAGCACCAAGAGCAGGTGCCGTTGAGATGGAGCTGCTCACGTGCCGCTACGTACCTTTCACCTCTCCGCATCGCACTCTCAGGGCTCAGATGGAACTCCACCTTCAGCTTTCGTGTTCTGCAGTGAGCCTCCATCCATGCTCACCGCTCTCATTCTCCGTCACAGCACAATCCCAGTCCCATCAAGCTTCCAATCCGCCCGCAGAGTCGAGTCCCGTAATGAACCGCCTCGGGCGGAATCAGCTGACCTCCCCATTCGAACACGGCGCTACCCCAACCAAAGAATTTAGCGTGTGCGGGGAATGGAGGCGGCTCCGCACTCATGCTTCAGTGTCAATCCTTGCCCACTTGTTCACGCCAAGAGACCAACCACGTTCAACCTTGAGAGATGGAGCACAATTGCTCTGATATTCCCTCATCCCTGCTCGGATAACCTTCTTATGCTATACCAAACTAAGTTTATGTTTCTCAGGGATGTCACGATTTCGCTCATCCGGAGAGATTTCCGAGACCTGACCGCAGAGGTTTCCGAGTCCCACCACCATACAACCAACGCGACCTGTTCCTACCGACGAATTCGAGACGGCCAATTGAGTTGAGCACAATTCCATTATTGATTGGGCTTCTAAGGCTCTTTGGAAACAAGCCCCTGAGCTGACGACGCCCGATTCCCCTCAAAAGCCTCATCCGTCTCCACACGCTCATGCATCAAGCCTCAAAGATACCCGCGATGCTTACCGCGTGCTACGATCCGACAGGCCGGCTGGCTTTTGATCCCGGACAGCCTTGGAGTTGTGGGCGTATGTACGCCTCACGGAACTTGCGGGCCCGACGAGTTCCCTACCGAGATGGCCCACCCCCAATTCATCCCCAGGTTACCGAGACAAAGCATGGCTTCCCCAAGAAATGAGTCACGTCATCTGGGGATGCGCTGAGCCGGGGAATCCGGGGATATTTCGGTGGATCGACTTGCAACATCTTTGCTTCAACGTCTGGTCATGTTCCTGGGGTGGCTGTCAGTTACGTACTGGACGATAACCGACGGCATCATTTTACGCCTGACAGCATGGGCATGAGGAATTCCTATCAAAGTTGATAGGATAGACGACGTGGGGGAGGCTTGATGGTATGCAAACTAAACCGGGGAATTTACTTGGCTCCCGCCGCCATGGATAGTCTCTGGTATGGAACTAGGATGTTTAGTACCGACTAAAGACTAGTGTCTTTAATGGGTATGGAATTTGGAGTCTTTGTGATTCGATGGATGTGGCAACTCGACTCATCCTGGTAACGTTAGGCGGAGGTACATATTACCAAGCCCTC
This sequence comes from Fusarium setosum, assembly GCA_013623625.1. NCBI lineage: Eukaryota > Fungi > Ascomycota > Sordariomycetes > Hypocreales > Nectriaceae > Fusarium > Fusarium setosum. The sequence continues at coordinate 17,099 of JABFFE010000462.1, read as the reverse complement.
CAACTACATGTTTGGATTTCATGAAAGAAGGATCGTACCATGCCGGAATACTTGATGGACAAGTTGGAAAAAAGAGTTTACCCTGACTCATGATATCATTGATTTGGGTTTTGGCTGACTTGAACTGGTGTCAAGATATCAAATCATTGATTCCCGCGAGCCTGTCAGAGTTTCGTCGACAACTGTCAAGACCAAGGTCGACTGGTCGAGACCAATAATTGAACTCTAGTTTGGATGCGTGTCGATCTATACTAAAATTGACACTCTTCTGGAACGGTGTTAGGCTTCCAAGCATCGAGATGGATGCCGCACGACGGAGTGACCGCGGTACTTGGGGGTGTGGCTGCTGGGAATACCGCCGGGCATGAGCTCGACATCATCAGAGGATATTGGGGAATCTGCGTAATTGGAGTAAGTATCGGAGATTCTGGGCCTTGGATGGTATGATTCTCAGACTCGTCTTCCACACTAATCGGTGCCGAGGGCAACGGAGATGGCATGAGGTGTAACGAGGATAGAAAGATTCAACTCCTCGGCGAAGAAGGAGTCATATCGCAGCCAAACGACCCTGGTCATTGAAGGGTTTGGATGTTGATCATGCTCTGTTGGAGGTTTAGCGTGGGTGCGGACACTGGACTTGGGGTAAGGTTGAGTCTACGATCGCTTGGCGGCTGGCGGTTGGGGGGATGAAAGTCACAGACACAGGGGGTGCTTGGACCAACCGACGGCGAAGTTTGAGAAGGGGGCGTGTGGGTGAGACCTGGCGAGCCCCGTCGATGTTTGGTGTGGTGAAGCGAGGTGCCCAGCCAAGATCTGGGCGCCCTTGCGATGCCTCCCGTTGATTCCCGTCGTTAGGCTGCTGTGAGAAATCACCCGATACGAGCGGAATATCTGCGTACAGTCGGAGCCGACTTGAGTGGAGACAGAAGTATATGAGGGGATTAACCAAGAAGAATGAATAGAGAAGAATGTTATTGAAAGCAGATTTACTCTAGATGTAGTATACTGACGGTTGCGATGTTGCGCTGCGTGCACCGACATGGTGGTTGAGGCAAAGGGCAACACGAAATCAAGATGGAAGATTTCTCTGGGTTACCCCAAAAACTACGTATCCAAGGACACCCTGAACTTGGCTCATCATGATTCCTAACGTTATAGGCCAAGTCTTTTAAACGAGAGTCCCCCCAAACCCTAGACCCTGACCTTACGGCTTTACCCTCGCCATCTACGTTCATCCATGAAGACCACAGGCCATGGTACCTCAAATTTCAGGTGACATGATCCCTGGAAGCAGAAACACAATGAGGGCAGCCCACAATTTCCTTCCGTCAAGGCCGAACCGGCACGCTGTGATTACGTACCCGGGGCAGAGGGAGCCTTGGGGTGGCGGGCCTAACCCGACTCGTCAAACATCCGCAAAATTCCCCGCATAAGTTTCCCCCCCCACTCACCGTCATCATCAACTTTCTCACTAATTTTTTTCTTCTCCACTCTCCCACACACTCCCCCGCGGTTTTTTCCTGCTTCTCCAGCTTTTTTCTCCCTCATTCTCCAGACTTCCTTGCTGGGACCGCGGAGAGATTCTCCACATGTTTCGACTACGGGTGGTGAAATGGATGAGCACCACCGGTCGAACTGTGATCAACTCGGGGGCGGGTAATCTTTTACCATGCATCTCCAGATCAGTATTTTTTCTGCAGTAGCACAAACAAACGAGCAAAAATGTTTTTGCCTCTTGACTTGCGGAGGCTTGGGTCAAGGAGCCAAGAGGCCCCACTGCTAGTCCTGCCCAACTCGGCTCGGCCGCGGCACATTGCAGCGATGCCATTGGCCCCGACAAAACATGCTCTGGTGGTCGGTGTTATTCGAGTGGCGCCATGAGAGAGGCTAATCGTCATTCTCGTAGTCCGTTGCACCTAAAAGAACAGGGGTGTGTGTGTGTGCCCCCTTCCCCGGCTGCTGTGGGGCGCGGAGAGTTGACATGACATGGCCAAGGCAAGTTGGATCAACGCTGAGTCGGGTTAGGAGTCGACTTATTGTGAGGGGGGGAAGTTGGAGAGACTTTGGGCCCGTTTTTAGTTTTTAGTATATAAGGCCTCCCCATCCTCCCCCCGAGTCAAGATAGTTGCTACCTCCCCAGCATAGTCCAGCGTCATCAACGGGCGTTCACTTCCAACCAGGGCTCTTCACTGCAGTCTCTTGTTTACTTCTTTGCACTCTATTCATTAGCTAGTCGACCATCATGTCCTCTCTCAAGGACGAAAAAGTCTTCCATGATGAAGAGGACGGCACCGTCGAGAACATCGACATTGTCGTCACTTCGGACCTCCCCACCCACCTCGCCGACGACGTCGCCTATGGCCCTGGAGGCATCGCCGGCGTCATCCAGTCCCCCTTTGTGGCTGGTGCCGCCTTTCTCGCCTCTCTAGGCGGCTTCTCTTTCGGATATGACCAGGGTGTGATCTCTATTATCAACGTCATGGACCAGTTCCATGACGTTTTCCCCTATGCCATGAATGGTTTCGGGAAGGGCTTCATGACGGCCATGCTGGAGTTTGGTGCTTTCCTCGGCTGTTTCTTCATGCCCTGGCTGGCCGACAAGATCTCTCGTAAGAAGGCCCTGGCTGTGGTGGTGGCCATCTTCAACATTGGTGCTATCATCCAGACTTCTGCTGTCAACTACGAGATGCTCGTCGTTGGCCGCACGATTGGTGGGATCGGTGTTGGCACTCTTGCAATGGTAAGTTTGTGATCCCAAAAAAATATCTCTAGAAACCTGGTCTAAACGTCTCACTCAGGGTGCTCCGCTCTACATCTCTGAAATCTCGCCCCCCAACCTCCGAGGTACTCTGCTCGTCCTGGAGTCCGTCTCGATCTGCCTCGGTGTCGTCGTCGCCTTCTACATCACTTATGGAACTCGCCACATGGAAGGCGAGATCGCCTTCCGCCTGCCTCTGGGTCTCCAGATGGTCTCTGCCACCATCGTCGGCGTCGGCATCTTCCTCTTCCCGTACTCGCCCCGTTGGCTGGCCCTCGTCGGCCGCAACGACGACGCCCTTTCAAACCTCTGCCGCATGCGTCGCCTTCCCGCCGATGATCACAGGATCCAGACTGAGTACCGTGGCATCGTCGCCGAGGTCCAGTTCCAGAAGACTGTGCTTGAGCGCCGCCACCCTGGGAAGCACGGATTCAAGCTCGAAATTCTCACTTGGCTCGACCTCTTCAGCCCCAAGACCTGGAGGCGAACTGCTGTTGGTTGCGGCATTCTATTCTTTCAACAATTTTCGGGTATGTGATTTGGTTTATTCTGTTCGCTAGCCAGCTGGATCGGCCGCGAGACTAACAATCCCCCAGGTATCAATGCCTTTATCTACTACGCCCCAACCCTCTTCCAATCTCTTGGCCAGACCGAGCAATTGGCTCTCGACATGTCTGGTGTCTTCAACATTCTGCAACTAGTTGCCGTCTGTATCTGCTTCCTCATCATCGACCGAGTTGGTCGTCGCCCTCTTGCTATCTTTGGCGGTATCGGCGGCGCCGTCTCCTGGGGAATCATGGCCATTCTTGTTGGACTTTACTCCCATGACTGGAAGGCCCACGCCGCTGCTGGTTGGGGGTGCGTTGCCATGGCCTTTGTCTTCATTCTGACCTACGGCGTCTCCTACTCGCCCCTCGGCTGGGCCCTCCCCTCTGAGGTCTTCCCCAGTGCAACCCGCTCCAAGGGAGTGGCCTTGTCGACATCCGTGTGCTGGATCTCCAACTTTATCGTCGGCGTCATTACGCCGCCGATGCTTGAGGACATTGGTTTTGGAACCTATGTCTTTTATGGCGCGTGGTGTGCCATCGCTGCGGTGTGGGCGTTCCTGCTTGTTCCTGAAACCAAGGGCAAGACACTCGAGCAGATGGACCAGGTCTTTGGAGACAACAGCGGAGAGGAGGAGAAGGAGATTATGAGGGCGACTGCTGCGCAGGCCATGAGTGCTGGTGTGCCTACCCACCATGTTTAGACCGTTCTTTGTTGTACATACATGGCGCATCTGACTCTGACGGTATACATTTTATATAGAGGCCGTAAATGACGTTGGAATTTCAATAGCGAGCAATGGATTTTTCTTTTCGCGTTCGAGTTGAATTGTCTTGACTGAAATTTTGTCGATCCTGTATTCAATGTCTCTGCCTCGGCGTTTTGGCCGATAACTAGGTTTGCTTACTTAACTTGAAACTAAGCCTCTTAGCTTGAAGGTTCTGGACAGGCCAATCGAAGAGGGTGAAGGTGTTCGTGTTCTAGTTGACCTCTTGTGGGACAGACTACAAAGGCGTGGGGGCCGGGCCTGTGGCCTCAGGCCACCACGCAACAAATGGAGGTGAATAGTCCACAGTGTGCCGAATACTGTATACATTTGAATACCTCGTTGAAGGTACTAAACCTAGTGGGGAATAAGGGACCTGAGCTGCCAAACAGATCAACCAATAGCCTTACACGAATGGTTTTTCTCTCCTGCATTAGTGGATTTCATCCTTCAACAGCTGAACAAGTGATTTCGGGTGCTTCGATGCATCGCGGGAGGCATCTCGAGATCATCACCATCATCGCGCATCATGAATTGAATCAAGCTCTTATTCTCGAAGGGTTGTCTGTTACTTGGTCAGCAGTTTACCTTTAGGTATATTTAAGGCTTTTAAACCTTTATATTATTCTTATAATACTGGTTATCACATAGGAGGATTCTTTAACAATGACAGCTCCACTCCTTGCTGACCATTGTAGCCCGCCCACGATGCTCGACCTCGAGGGTTAAAATAGGACGGCGAGTACATGTACAGTCCTTGACCGTGGTGCATATTCTGCATTTGCGGAGATATTACTGGCTTAACACCAGTGCCATCTATCCCACCCGTAGAATGAAGCGGGATGCGTGTCGAATCGTCATCGAGATCGGAGGTCTCGAGACGATCCTTGGAAACCGAGATAACCCGTCCCGGATGGAAGGCGTTGAAGAGGAGGGTAGTAAGGCCCATCAGCGCGGCGTCGAAAACGTAGATGTAGATCTCCTTGGACTGCAGCTCGCCGTCCACTCCCGTGATGTATTCGATCATGCGAAAAAGCGACCGCACCATGATCAAGCCGCTCGCTGCGTACAGCACTATGATGAATTGCTTCCACGGAGTCGTGATGGACAGGCTTTTCTTGGTCGGATTCTCCATCATACGACGGTGGAAAACGTGGAGAACAGTCATGAAGAAGGCGAAAAAGTAGACCTGGATTCCGAGGCCAATTATGATGACGATCTGCCCCATCTTTTGATCACCCTTGGTCTTGGCTTGGGACAGCATGCCACCCCCTGAGTTTTTGAATGATTTAGGATGACAGCCCCAACAGAACGAAATCAGCGCTTTTGTTAACCAAACATACCTGAAGATTGCGCAAAGAAGGAAAGGATGTCGCCAATGAGAAAAGTCTTTGCGAAGATGCTGACCGGTATCAATGAGTAGAAGCCAGCGTCGAGGAACGCAATCAATCGTCCCAGCGACATGTAGATTGACGCTGCCAGCATGGTCGGACCGAGCAGGAGCAATATGCTCTGGAGAACATATGGCACGGTGGCCCAGTCGGGTGTTTGCTTTGCGGATATCGCACGCCCAGCAAAACCAACAGCCTCAACTGAGAGAAAAATCGCAATGTTAGCTTCATCTAGGGCTAGGATGCCTGCCAACTCACAAACACATCCAACAAGGAATGGGATGAAGAAGAAGGTCTTGTACCGAGCGATTTGGTAAAGATGGCCTAATGCCGAGAGCGCAAAGAGACTGACGAATACGACGGCGGCGATGAAGGAGGGATCGTAGTGGTAGAATTTGAACTCGGCCATGATTGCGGTGGCAAGGGGTAAGAGTGTACCAAATAAATCAAGAAGGGCGAGAGCAGATGAGAGAAATGGATACTTTTAACCAGGCAGATGGAAAATAAATATGACAAAAGTATCTTTGAGGCGGTTTAGGGGGGCAACGAGACCGACCGCGGAGCGATCGGATGCAGTGTCCGCAACGTACCCAATAGCACTACTGTACATGATTTGCCCCATGGTGAAAATGTTATTATTAGCCTCGAGCTGCGCTTTTTCCCGAAACCGAGTACATGTCATGTCCAATTGTTTTGCTTGATTACGAGTCTGTTTCGGTTTCGCAATTGAGCTGCGCCCTTGAAGGATCCACCCGTATTATTTACGAGCGGGTCCAACACTCGGGTTGGCCCTGGCCATTTTTTTCTAGCCTTGTCGTAAAAAAGCGACTAGTTGGTATAATTAGCAACGCCAAGTCTTGACAGGTCAGTAGATGCTCCCGTTAAAAATACGCGTAAATGCCCTTTCCACCATCAGTCTTTATTGTCGCGCTATTTCATCAACCCACCGAGAAGAGATGCTCGATACCGGGTGTCAAAGTTCCAAACATGCAGCGCATTAGGCACAAAAAGTCTCGAACGGGTTGCCTCGAGTGCAAGCGGCGCCACATCAGGGTTAGTCCGTCTGACACTTGCGTTACAAAAAAAAAAAAAAAAAAATCTCACACATGCAACAGTGCGATGAAGGAAAGCCAGTCTGCAGTAACTGCGTCAGTGCTGAGCGGACATGCGAGTATCGTAAGCTCAATTACCCGGTATATAGAGTTCCTCCCGATGCCACTTTGGCACCGCCTCTTGGTCTGTTTGATTGGTTTACTCATATCAGGAACAACACCCAGGTCCTGGACGATACATCACATCTTCGAGTGGTGACCAAGCCAGTCCACGTGCAAGATGTTGAGACCCCTCCTCCTCCATCCAGCAGCACTGAGAGCACTCAGCTCAATCTCAACATGAGCCACATGGAACTGCTTGTTCATTTCTCGTTTGCCATCAACGTTCCGGAGCTTGATGAAGATCCGTCTGCTACCAAGTTGATCTTGGAGACCGCTGTCAACACCGAATATCTCATGCTTGAGGTGCTGGCCTTCTCTGCTCGGCACTTGTCAGTAATTTGCCCAGATACGTCGGAGCGCTATCTCCATCAAGCCGTCGAGCTGCAGACAAGAGCCATCGAGCGCTTCAATGCAGCAGGTGACCAGCACGAACCCGCTCCAAAGCTGCTGTTCACGTCCATCCTTGGCCGCCACATTTTGATCGACACGCTTGTGAACCGTCATCTGGATCTTGGCCAGTTTCTCGACGGCTTCATCCAGGGCATGCGAGTCTACCGGGGCACAACGGCTGTCGTGACCGAGCGTGAATGGGAGGTGCTTCTCAAATCCAAAATCGGTCCCCTGATAGCAAAGGGCAATGATCCCCTGGGCTTTCGTCACCCCCCTCCTCTTCCCTCGCAATTTGAGTCGCTGATTGCACAGGCGCGGCTCGACAGCGGTGACAGGGCCGCGTGCGAGAAAGCCCTCTGCTTTATAGAGGGCGCCTTGTGTGATGTTGCGTCGCCAGCCAGGAGATCATTCGGGCTACGGATGATATTCATTTGGCCCATCTTGCTGCCGGAGCGATTTATCGACATGCTGGAGCAACGCGTTCCTGAAGCTATCGCCATCTTGGGTCGCTATGCTATCCTCCTCGATCGGGGGAGAAGCCTCTGGCAAATCAAAGATGCCGGCGCGTATCTATTGAATCTGATTACTGCATTTTTGGGCCCAGGATGGGAGAATTGGCGGTAAAAAAGGACAAGAAACTAATGAGCACCTCATCCCGCTTGAACTTTTGAATTAGTAGCTATTCGTAATAGGTTTAGGGTTATGGGCTTCTCACACCAGCAGACGTTTATAAAGTCCTCTGTCATGCCAGCTACGTAATTTTACCACATAGGGCATCTGAAAGCACATGACGGGGCCAGTCCTGTTCGGCGACGGGGTTGGAAGATGGTCGTGTTTTACTACTGCAGTGTTTATTAATTGGTTATTGTGATCTAGGTGTTTTTTTTTTAAAACTCAAATTATGTCAAGACTTGATATGGCTTTTCTCTTTGACACAGTTCAATCTTGACTCTTATAAACAAGTGTATGTGGCAACTATTCTCCTATATGACCAAGTGGAGCTAAGTGGCCAACGGGCGCGATTCATGGACCAATCAGATTCGCTTGAAGCATGCAGAAACTAATGTGCTTAAAAAGAGCACACTCATTTGAGTTGACAATGACCTTGGTCACTGTGAACAATTTTAAGTCCCCCTTCCCCGCCGCCTTGACCCGAACAACCAATACTCACTTAGACCACTCCACATCTTGAGTCGTCCACATCACACCCCGTACCACTTATACACACGCTTTCCCATTGGTCCTAGTTGTGAAGACTCATCATATCCGAACTTTCCGGTGATACGAAGGTAGCCTAGTCGTTGTTTGGGAGTACAAGATGCACCTGGTTTCAAGAGTCAAGATGGTACTGCTTCAGGCAAAAGGATATAGTTATGTTGTTATTGTAGTTATAGCCAAAGTAACAAGGTCACAGTAATCAAACAATTCTGCGGCAATACACAAACAGCAAAAACACAACCCTATTCCACACCACAATCCTGCCCTAGTTGCCTTGGGGTTCTTCAACTGCCACCCAATCGCTCAAAGTAGATTGAGCCTTTTTGGTTTTGGCATGGATGCAGTCCTTGGTTTCTGGCTCTGAATGATTCTTGTTGTTCCGCCGTCGCCCTGACTGTTTCCTTGGTCGCCGTCGTCTCCCCCTTTTCGGCTCCTGATGCTGAGCCTTCGGCTGCTGCTGAGGCTTTTGCTGCTGCCGTCTTGGACGGAGCTGCCGTCCCTGCTGCGGCGGCTCTGCAGAAGCCATTGAGCTGGGCACAGATGACGACCCCGGCTGTTGCGTGCTTGTCGTGGAGCTAGAGCCTCCGCTTTCGGGAGTGGTCCTAGGAGTGGAAGTATCTCTCGTAGGTGTAGACAGCAAAGCCCAGTCATCCTCCAGCTGGCTGTGGATCCTCTCCTCCTCCGACAGCTCATCATCATCTGATGAATACGGCGCATACTCGTCGAGTGAGGATAAGGATGAGTCATCGTTCAGGTCCTCGTCCATCGCCTCCAGGTCGCTCGCCGTCACCGCGTCCGACAGGTTGACAAATCCCGAACCAGCCTTTGGTGGGCTGTTCTTGGGCGGCGGAAGCTGGGCCTGTTTCTTCGAGGGAACGGCGGAGGTGTTCCGGCGGGAGTCACTAAGGGGACGCTTTTGCGATGGCCGAGGAACATGCCCCCATGACTCTTCATCAAGACCCTGGGCGGGCATGCTTGGGGCCGTGCTGCCTGAGGAGTTGGCCTGGTCTGAGGGGTTGGCCTGGTCTGAAGAGTTGGCTTGATCCGAGGAGTTGGCCTTCTTTGACGAGCTGGCATTCTTTGACGAGTTGGTCTTCTTCGATAAGTTGGTCTTCTTTGATGACTTGGCCTGCTGAGGAGACGTGGAAGGGGAGTCGTTCCTTGGCGGATCCCACCACCAAACACCACGCTCGGCAAATTCTTTGCACTCGTTCTTCATGGCGATGACGCGCGGAGCTCTGCACAAGTGTGACCAAGCTTCGTGTTTCTCATGGCAGTTGGGACACTTGGGGGGAGGATGTCGAGCGCAGTTGGGGGTGAGATGGTTCCCTGCGCACCACCCACATCTGCAATCGTCCCTCTCGCATTCGCCCTTCATGTGGGACGGGCCCCAGCACCTGTAGCAGAACATATAGTAGGACCGCGGGTCAACCGGACTGAGCAATCGTTAGGTAGATATCCATCTTGGTGTTGGGAGCCGGGGGGAGGGGGGGCCTGGCTTACACAACTCTGCTATGCTGGCCATGTAGACTGACGCCCACAATGCAGATCCTCCGCGCCTCTTCGAGGCTCGGAAGCATCAATACAAGGTCTTCCGGGGACTTCCACATCGAATCGGCAAAATCCACGTGGTTCTCCAAGGACCAGGCTCGCAGGCATTTTCGGGGCTCTTCAAACTGCTTCAGGAAGTTTCGCCCGCTCGATGAGTGTTTCGACTTGTTCCTAAGAACAAGCTTGGTGATGGCCACGACGCGGACGCAGTACATCCGCGGGGCCATGCTGGACATGATGGACAAGCCCATGATCCTGCGGAATTGCTCCGCATGCTGTCTGACCTGCCGGTCAGCCTCCTCGGTCTCGACCATGAGAAACATGTCCTTGCGGAAGTCATGGGGAAGCTGCACGGCGGTTACCAGGTCGAACGGGTGGCCGGCCTGCTGGAGAATGTCGATCAGCTCGTGCGCCTCGAGCTTTGCCATGGCTTCCTTGTCGACTCCGGGGGCAACCTTGACTCTGATGGCGAACTTCCTCCTGGTCTGTCGTCCCTTGAGTTCGTTCAGTCTGTCGATCACCTGTTGCAAGAGCATAGACTCTGTCTGATGCAGAAGGGCCGAGTGGTCACGGAGAAGTGCCTGGCTATCAGTCAGTCCGCCGGGGAGACTGTCAGAGTCGGAGCTGCTGGCTGGCGCGTCCTGGGCCGAGCGTGACATGGCGAAATGGATGGGTGATGAGTTGAGGATTGAATGTGATGGGAAGAAGTTGAGAGTAGAAGAAATTGAGAGTAGAAGAAGTTGAGAGTGGGAAGAAGTTGAGATTTGGAAGAAGCTGAGGTTGGAAGAAGTTGTGAATTGAATAGAGAAGAGATTTTGACAGAGGGGGTCCCATGGGTCTATATACTTTGCTGTAACCTTACTATTGATTCCCAAGCTAAGCACGAGATGACTCTCCCTCCTCTCTCCCTCCCCTAAGAAAGAAAGGAAAAAGAAAACCGGGGGATGTTGAAAACCCCGAATTTTCTGGGCCAGAGACACATTCCAGGTTCTACGTAATCGAATCGATATGGAGATCTTGGTTAATGCTTGCACAAGTTGGGCATGACGAAAGAAGCATACGTTTTCTCTAGGCAAGGGTATGTTGGACGGTTCCTATCCTCCTGTGACGTAGGGACAGGATGACGAATTCAAGCGACCTGGGTGATGAACTTGCTTTTGAGGCCGATCTCTAAACCAACGCACATGGGACTTGGACAACTCATTCGAGGTGAACTCGGCCAGGCGATCGAGATGAAGCTGTTTACACTCGTATAGCGCAACTCCTAGTCCGGGGGCAGGTTGTCACATGCATGGCCCAATCATGGAGCGAGCAGTGGAGTTGCGAGCTAGATGACCTCAGCGGCTGCGAGGCGGGGGAACTCGGCTCGGCAATGCATCAAGAGTATGGAGTAGAGGGTACATGGCAGTTGGGAAAATGGATTGGGATCAAATTGAACGGCTATGGGGACAGCTGTTTGACTACGTGGTAGTCTTGGACGTTTGCTCAGTTGACTGGACATGAGGTTCCCCAGCCATAGCATGGTCAGGCATTGCACATTGAACACTTGCGACTCCATGTTGATTTTCAAAAACCGCCAGAGCAGAGATGTGCCTGCCACGGGCAGCTTCTCTGCTCGAATTTGCTAGATTTCTGCAAGAAAGAATGAAATCTCGTTATCAAAGGCTTCTCCCGGCCATTTCTTCCAAGACAGCCCGCGCAGCAGAGTCTCAACTGGAGACGTCTTCGACAAGCACAGTATGGGAACAATAGCGCTACATGCAAACTACCTGCAGGTGCGTATAGCACGCAGATCCTCCCAGAGACCTACAGTACGCAGCTGGTTTGCGAAGTGGTGGGCTGGAGGTGCTATGGAGGTGTGGCGGGATGGAGCTTTCACCGAGACGGCGATCCTGACGAGTTGCCCGTCTTACAATAATTGCTTTTGACGGACTTTGTGCTCCTGATGACGCCTTTTTTTTGCCAACCACTTCTTCTTTTGGCAATTAATTGCGACTGCAGTCCAGCACCACACCCCAGAGTCGGCGTGATATCCCTGCGGCCGCGGCATCTCACTCTGTGAAAGCCCGTTCAATCCCACAACACACGATACGTCATAGACTTCGATGACGATCATCTCCTATTTGCCCTCGCAACCTTTCGACTTTGCAAACCTGAATTGAGCGCAGAACCATGGTGGTTTCGGAGTTGCGTAGGGTGATTGCTCAGCCTATGCGAGCAGATACAAGTATCGCCATCGCCCTCCGAGAGCAACACAGATCTATCTTGTTCATCAGCCCGCATCTCTTCAATACGAAGGGCACTCATCCTCAGCTTCTCCCTTGATCAAAAATTCTACTCGCTACTTATCACTTCTTTACTCCCTACTCTCGTCATACCTGCGCTTGGCTTCTGCTTATTCTTGCCTTATCACACCCTCCTCACCTTACTCCTCCTACCTTATCTCTTCTCTCGGCGACACGTGACCTACTCTTGGTTGTGCTCTCCAAACACCACCTCCCCACCCCAGGCTCATCGACGCCAGGGGCTTCCCTTTGACCTTCAACCTTTTTTTTTCTTTTTCCATCCCCATTCAACTGCCCCTCGAATCTCTTTGACCCGAAACACTTGATTCATACCTGTCCACATGAACATCGACAGTCTAGGACCAAGGGACCAGCGGCAGTCAACTCACGTCGCCCGCCATGCCTGAGTACTGTGAGTCTGAGGAGTCGCAGACACCCAACTACAAGATCACGAGGCCATTTCCGGATTCCAAGCTCAAGGTTTTGCAAGTCAATCTCAAGAGCTCGATGGAGAGGCTTGGGTGCCTCCTGGACTACCTCGATTCCTTGGCTCACCCACCCGATATCATCGCCATCCAAGACCCTCCTCTCTCGATTGTATGGAGAGCCACCCGGGGGTATGTGCTCTGGTACGGCTCGAAAAGGCCTCTGACAGAGGACGACAATCCGAGAAATGGCCGCAACCCAACAGACGTATCTATATATGCGGTGTGTTATTATGTCCTCGCTTCCATCCCAGCCGACACCTGGAGAGCGGAATCCCATTGCAACTCCAATCGGAAGTTAGGCGCGACTCTTGTCTTGAAAACGCCTGGTGGCGCCGAGGTTGCCATCCACAATGTCTACAATCGCAACCATGGTATCGATATCGGCGAGCTGATAGGCCAAGCAACTTCGACTGGCGACGATCTTCTAGTAGGCGACTTCAATCTCCATCACCCGCTGTGGAGCGGCCCCGTCCAGATCAACATGCGTCCCGAAGCCAGGGAATTGGAGCGAGCCCTCAGTGTTGCCGGAATGGAATGTCTCACGCCCCCAGGAACCATCACCTTCTCAAAGTCTATTCGGGTAGACCGAGGTGTTTCAACTATCGATCTTACATTCGCCAGCGCTAGCATAGCGAGTCGTTCACCACAGCACCGCGTCGTGGCGGTCCCAGGCTTCGAATCGGATCATCGCGTCATTGAGACCACTCTGGATATCCCACCGTGTCGGGAAGCCCGTGTACGCCATATGTGGAAGAGAGTTGAGACAAAGAAGTTCGTTCAAGAGCTCAAGTCTTGCCTGGAAGCCTCTGGAGTAAACCAAAGTGACCTCCCTCCTCTTTCCACCCCCGACCAAATAGACGACTTTGTTGACCGCCTGAGCAAGGCCATTGCTTCTGCGGTCGAAAAGGTTGTACCAGTTGCGGCTTCGAAACGTGCCTTTAGAGGCCACCGAGTCAGCGATGCCAATCTGGACCACTTGAGAGCGAAGCAGTACCAGGCTCTAAGGAACTACCGCCGGTTCAGGACTCGCCAATTGAAGAACCGCTGGGAAAGACTCAAATTCGCGGGCGACAAACTGGAGAGGTTACTCAAGAGGACCAACTGGCGACATTCAATGGCTACCCAATCCAGAACCATGATAGGCGCATTCAAAACAGCCGGGCTGGGAGAGAAACTGTCCCAACCGCGAGAACCAGGCCAGCTTCCGCCCTTGGAAATCAACGAGCAGGTGTACCGGAGCGATGAGGATAAGGTACGTGGCCTGAAAGAGAGCATCTGGAGAGGCTCGACGCAGGACTCGAGACGACCGCCTCTTGGTCGGCCGCACCTGGACCCTGAAAGGAAGCAGCATGCCGTACCCCGAGAGGTGACAGCAAGTGACGTACATGGAGTGATTCATGATTTGCGTTGCGGGAAGGCTGCCGGCCCAGATGAGATCTCCAACGAGGCCTTAAAGACGGGCCGAGAGGTTCTCGAACCACTGCTAGCGCATGCTTTCAACGCTTGCCTCGCGCTGTCCTACTTCCCGACTTGCTTCAAGCGGTCAACGACGGTCCTGCTGCGGAAGCCGGGGAGATTGGCCAAGTTGCCCAACAGCTGGAGGCCGATTGCGCTGCTGCCCTGCATGGGGAAACTGTTCGAGAAGATCGTAGCCAACCGGCTGCAGGACGTTGCGAGGGAGCACAACCTTGTGCCCCCGACGCAATTCGGCGCAAAGTGCACGACCAGGGCCTTGCAGTACCTCATGAACATCGTCTACCGTGCCTGGACCAAGCAGCCCAAGCAAAAGGTCTCTATCCTGAGCCTTGATATCAAAGGCGCGTATGACAACGTTGACCACGAGAAGATGCTCGAGGTTTTAGTCTCCAAGGGCATACCAGACTGGCTCGTTCTCTTCTTCTACTCATTTCTTCCTAACCGCCTCACCGTCCTCAAGGCGCTGGGGCTTACTTCGGACGAATTCCTGCTGTACGTCGGCATCCCCCAAGGCAGCCCCGTCTCGTCTATCCTTTTTCAGCTCTTTACGTCGTATCTCCTCGAAAAGACCCCGACGCTCAACCTCGGCAGGGTCACGATCTACAGCTTTGCATATGCCGACGACACCTACTTGATTGTAGTGTCTTGCAGCTATGACGACAATTGTAGGGCTCTCGAGGTAGTCCACGAGCAGGTCATCAAGCCTTGGGCGGAACCAATGAACATCCTATTTGGGCCTGATAGCTACCACGTCATGCACTTTAAAGCACCTCGAAGCTTGGAGAAAGACTGTAAATCAGTCCCCAACATTCCCCACTTCAACACCGAAAAGGAACCTCAAGAGACACTCAAGATACTCGGAGTTATCGTGGATCGCCGGCTGCAATGGCAGGCACACATCGACCAGGTAAGTCGGCACAGCTGTGGGCCGTGGACACCCTCACCAACTAATATGATGATTCAGATCAAGGCCAGGGTCTGGCGGAAGATGTACCGCTTGCGCCCGATTTCGGCTTCTATTTGGGGTCCCGACATGGAGACGATGCGAAAACTCTATGTTGCCAAGATTCGGCCCCTCATCACGTATGCCTGCCCAGCGTGGTTTGTCTTCAGTCATGAGACGAAATTTATCTGGCAACTCGGAAAGTCCCAGATCCGGCAGCTTGAACAGTTGCAGCACCGGTGTCTGAGACACATCTCCGGCGCTTTCCGGAACACTTGCGGCAAAGTTCTCGAAAAGGAGCTGTATCTCGAGAGCGTCGAGATATTGCTTAGTCGACTGGCCGTGATGCACCGAGCGAGACTTCTCCAGTCTCCTGATCACATGATGCTTATCCAAATTCGAAGGAGACCGGCACCAGGAACTGATGCTCGGCCGCATCCGTACGAGGAACTTGACAAAGTTGCCAGTGTTCTCCTGCTCGCCGCGCGTTGGTCTCTGAAGGATGAACACGGTGAAGAGAAATCGTCCGAGATGTGGGAAGAGGAACGAAATGCGAGGATTAATACCTACGCAAAGCAACAGGCGCTCCATGAATGTGCTAAGAGATGGAACGAGTACCGCCTTGAGCGCGACCAAAGAGGCAAGAGGCCAACCCAAGCTCTAGTCGAGAACTGGGGAAAGAAGAGCCTTGGGTTTTACTCAGGCTTGACCCGGGCCCAGTGCACAATGCTGCTGCAGTGCAGAACGGAGTTCATCGGCCTCAATAGCCACCTCCATAGGATATCGGTAAGTTGCTCTGTGCCCTCTCGAGACCTTCGGCCAAGGATGGCGTCTGACGGCTGTCTAGCGTGCCGACGCGCCAGAATGCCCGTGCGGATCCAGACAAAGCGTATTCCACATGTTTGTCCAGTGCACGAGGCTTCAAGAAGCCAGAGAATCGTTGCGGGAGGCGGTCGGGCATACCGACCTGCGTCGCTTACTTACCAAGGACGCAAAGATTGCGACCGACTGGGCCATTGCTCACTTCGGAATCGACCAGTTTGAGTGGCCAAGGCAATATTCTGGATTCCTAGCATCTGGGGATAATCCCGAACCCCCCTCCGAAGAAGACTAGATGCGTTTTCTAACGCATCGCCGTTGTGTTCAAGTTCAACTGTGTTTCTGCATCCTGACTTTAGGAAGCCTTGTCTTTCAAGATAAAGGCACCAAGCTGCACTGGATCAAAGGTATGTTATTATTCAGTCTTTAATATTAAAATGATATGCGTGTGATAAGTCGATTTACCAACTTTGTCGTCAGAGGCCCTGGTTATCTCACCAGTACGACCCCGATTGTTGTTTTCGCATGCATCGCTTGGTTATTATACTGAACGATTGTAGACTAACAGACAGCCAGCCTGTTTCCTCCACGGTCAGTAAGTCGGTCCTGATCATCTGCTTGGAAGGGTTTCTCATCAAACGCGAGCAGTCACAAATCCGCTGCCTTCTGCAGCACCCACAGCAGATCCTCCATCCACGCATTGCACATCTCGTGAGTATTTAGGTAAATGTTTAAGCTGTCTGCTCATCAATTCTATAGACTTTCCAACGCCCTTGCGAAATTCTTATGCCCTTTATTGAGCCTATCCTTGCGGCTCAATAAGGCGGCCAGCTTTCTAAGCCGGTCTCGTTCTTCGATGATGAACTTCCGTTCGTCGGCTTCCAGAGTCACGAGCTCCGGAGCCAGAAGGACATTGCAGCCGAATTCGGCCAAAGGTTAGTAAAGAAATATCCCAAATTGCACAGTCATATACTAATGCCTATATTAGAGACCCTTTGCGGCCTATCGAGGTCGTGGGGATCCTTCTTGCCCTTCAATTCCTTAAGGAGCTTGTTGTTGTTTGATAGCTCCTTAAGCCGTTGGATGGCCTGCCTATGGTGTAGGCGGCCGAAGGTGGCGGCGATTGCCGCTCTCTTGACCCGCAAGCCGTGGCGGTAGGTCTCGGCAGCGTGGTTGTCAGTCTTTTGAAGACTGAGGCGTTCGGGCATAGTGGGCGATGATGGTGATGATGTTGATGTTGATGTTGATGTTGGT